>BLSH010314285.1:898772-911693 GCA_018402905.1 Glandirana rugosa | reverse complement strand
GCTGTCCAAAATACCAGGCCATGTTTGCAGGTTTTCCTTTATCTTGCACGGGTGCTTTAAATCAGAGTCAATGGCTTGGTATTTTGGACAGCTATTTTATCTAAGAGAAATTCCAAAAACATGGCCTGTTGGGGGTACTTGAGGACAGGGTTGAGAACCGCTGCTCTAGAGCATTGTGATTCTATTAACATCCATTGCTCAAGCCCTAAAAAAGGGAGAGGTCTTTTCACCTGAAACACATTGGCTGTATCGTGATGCTTTTAAGCAATAAACATTTCAAAAAACTTTTTAAGCAAAAGGATCATTTGTACTGTACTAGGTTCTTCTCAATACACACCAAGAGTTTATTGTCTGTTAAAAGATGAATTTATCATGATCAGAGAGGTAGTAGCCTAGGACTAGGTGAAGATCCACATATAAGATACTATCATTGAGGACCTGCTTCTTTGAAGGAGACACACTCCACTGACGATCCATGGGAAACGATTCCCACTTCTATCAGTCCAGCTCTGTCACACACATCAGACATGGGCACCCAAGAGATGTTTTTGTTTTATTTGTGTTGCTAAAGCTTATTTTGTTGTTTTGTAGTTTTGAAATTCTTTATTAGATATATAGATTTTTGAACAATACATGAGCAGGAATAAACAGCAATACAAGAAACAAGTGTTAGGACAAAAAGAGACCTCTCCACTGCAGAGGTGTCAGTGCTCCTTTCAGTTACAGGCGCTTCTGCTTTCTCCTCGTCTTCCTTCCATGATCAAACACTTTGGCTGCTTTATTGGCCAGATTGAAATGACATCACTCCCCGCCGCATGCACATTGTCTTGGCACAGAGCCATATGGTAAAAGTATGCAAAGCTGCGCAATGCTGATAGGTAAGGAGAACCAATAGGGTCTCTTCTTCATAAAAAATCCTACCAGACTGCCGTTTTTCAAATTTCACTACAGCATTTAAAGAGGAACTTCACCGAGGTGTGTGAAAATTAAAAGTCAACAGCTACAAATACTGTAGTGATTTTTAAGAAACAGATTCTTACCAACCCAAGAAGTTCAGAGCTGTCTTCCATGCAGCAAAGTCTTCTCAAGGCTTCACATTTTCTAAGCCGCCATTTTGGTTTCAGGAGCCAGCTGTCCCTTCCTGATGACTCACAGCTGGCCCCCTATTGGGAGACGGTGGCCTGCTCTAGGATTGGTCCTTTAGCCTTCTGGGATGTGTGATTTTATCTCAGAAGGCTGTGGTTGAGGGAGGCCCAAGGTGACATCATCATCACCTGGGCAAGGAATAAGGAAGTGGAAGTGGGTACCACCAAAAAAAAGTACTCAGTCCTCAGAAAAGCAGAACAAAACTATGATTTCATATTGGGCTAGGAGAAAGGAAGAACATAGGAGGGCATTCATTTTCGGGTCCACACTAAGAATACCTGGCACCTTCGTTTTTGCCCACCTCTGGTTTTATTTTCACTCACTTAAATCCTGATACCATTGGCAGTACATGCACACCAATAATAGGAATCAGAGCAAGTTTAGGTGATCTCTGAATTTGCATACAGATGTGCAAAGTGATAAGACACAAAATTAAAACTCAACAGAAGGTATAATTATGATGACTGACATTTATATCTTAACAGAAAACACTTAAACATAATCAAGCTTCTGCCAATATAATTTAGATTGCAATTATAAAACCTACAGTGGTGCACACTTCAAAGTCATGTCTCTAATTAAATGATTAGGTCTTATGCTTTATCTGTAAGAAACACAAAAATATGTTAAATCAAACCATTCCTGCCACATTCAAATATGTATTACTAATGCCACAACCTGAAAACTGAATTGTGATGTACATTTACTAACACGCCTTCTGCTTAGTAGAAATATTTTCCATGTGAGGTTAAAGCTGAACTCTGGAATAAGCAAATATTATACAAGAGCCATGTGCATTCCTAATGGAATCTTGGTGTGCTTTATGTATTTCTTGAAGATCTGAGCGGTAATCCAGTGTGAAACTTTGCCTTTGAGCAGGAGCTTCCTGTAATAAAGACCGCTCACTGCTGCTCGCTCTCCTTGTCCAGGGTAACTGGTCTTGTCTCCGCCCCCTCCTGTAGTTTCCTGCAGGCAGCCCGCAGTGTGTGGAGCTGCTGAGCCCCTCCTATAGTTCTGCTCTCTGTACAGTTCTAACATATTGTGAATTCTGTAGTGGTAGTGAGCATTACAGACATTCAATTTATTTTGGGTGTGTGCTATAATATTTGTTTTTTATACAATAAAGGTCTTTTTAGGAGAATGTTTCTATTTTTCTAATTGAAATGTTTTTGTTTTTTAGGTAATGGCCTAAGCTTTTCCCAAAAATTCCCCTATATTATATTTCTTTTAAAAGGTCAGAATTACAACGGCATATCCTGTAATGTCTCAGTTAACATGTTCTAGTGATGATCACTCTCAATCTGCTGCTGCTAAAATTGTTGTCCCAGAGCAGGAAAATCTCTGCACAGGGTGGGATCTGAGAGTGCAATCATCACAGAAAAGAGTAGACAAGAAGTATGAGAATCAGAGAAGGACCAGAGGGGAAGCAAAAGAGAAGAAGGGGAAGCACAGCAGTCAAAGACTGGATGGGGTGAGGACTAGATGAGAAATAGGAAAATCAGGCAAGGGGCTTAGGTTGTGGGCAGTGTCATGGCCAATGTCAACTTGAGACTTGAAGTTCACCCCCTAGAGGGTGGGTCAGAGACCAACAGAGACAAACTCTTCTCACTTTGGGTCCAGCTAGAACCAACAGACACCGGAACCAACAGACACTGCAATCTCCTCTTCCACTCTTCCCAGGTGATAAACTGTTGTAGGATGGGGTGTAGCACACCCCATACCTCACCTGTCCCCGTGTCTCTCCCCAGATGCTTAATATATAATTATATAAACACTTTTGTACTGAAATAATCCCACCATTTACACATAATGTAGGAAGCCACTGCTTTCCAATTGCAAGACCTTGCTTCATGTCCACAAACATGTGAAGAATATTTGCTTATCTTAGCCACCAAATCAGGGCATTCAGTCCTATTCTGACAGCAGTCTCCAAATGAGGAAGCTCTAAGCTCTGAGGAAGAAGTTGCGCCTTCGAAACATGTCAGCTAGCAGTAGCCCCTATGTCCTCTCCTTTGTCATTCGGCAACTGCTGTCAGAATAGAACTGAATACCCCAATTTGGTGGCTAAGATAAGCGAATATTCTTCACGTTTGTGAGTATTTTTAATCTTTCTTATAATAACTATTCTCTTGGGATAATCCACTAGGCTGGTGCACCCTTTCTTTCTTTATCATCTAGTGACGACCGGGACATCCCCTATCCTTGAGGGCAGCAAGGCCACAGCTACTATCCCTGGAGTGACTGTCCACCTTAAATCACACTATTGCACAGGAATAATTGTTTGTTATTACTTGCTTCGTGTCTACCCAGGCCTAGTCCGTACCGAACTTTGGGGTGTCCGTGACCTGGACCCGAACCCGGACATTTGAAAAAAGTTTGGGTTTGGGTATTTGATCACGCATGTTGAATAGCTGCAGGGCAGCCAATCAACAAGCGTTTCACTGGTTTGCCCTTAGAAGCCATCACAGCCATGCCTACTAATGGCAGGCCTGTGATTGGCCAGTGCATCATGTGACTCAGCCTCTTTATAAGCTGGAGTCACTTAGTGCTGCAATCACATGCTCACTGACTAGTGTAGGGAGAGGATGCTGCCGGCGCTGTGAGGGACAGATTGCAGATATAATAACATCTCATCGATCTGATTGTGGACTAGGTAGAGATTACTACTACTACTACTGCTTTGAGGGACAGATTGCACATCTCATCCTAAATTACAGAACAATCTGCTTTGAGGGACAGATTGCAGATCTCATCCTGCATTAACGAACAATCTAATTGTGGACTAGGTAGAGATTACTACTACTGAGATCTGCATTACCGAACAATCTTATTGTGGACTAGGTAGAGATTACTACTACTACTGCTTTGAGGGACAGATTGCAAATCTCATCCTGCATTACAGAACAATCTGATTGTGGACTAGGTAGAGATTACTACTACTACTGCTTTTAGGGACAGATTGCAGATCTAATAACATCTCATCCTGCATTACAGAAAGATCTGACTGGACTAGTTAGAGTCTACTGCTTAGAGGGACAGATTATTGTTCTAAAATCATCTCCTACTTCTATAAGGTCAGGTTCCTGCTGTTGCTGTAAGGGACAGATTATTGTTCTAAAATCATCGCCTACTCCTACAGGGTCAGGTTCCTGCTGTTGCTGTAAGGGACAGATTATTGTTCTATAATCATCTCCCACTTCTAAAGGGAGAGGTTCCTGCTGGTCTTGTAAGGGACAGATTATTGTTCTAAAATCATCACCTACTCCTATAGGGTCAGGTTCCTTCTGTTGCTGTAAGGGACGGATTATTGTTCTATAATCATCTCCTAGTTCTAAAGGGAGAAATTCCTGCTGGTCCTGTAAGGGACAGATTATTGTTCTAAAATCATCGCCTACTCCCTTTCCCTATCCCCATTTTTTTGTAGGGCACTTGTCCTACTCCTACCCCCATTTTACTTCCTTCTGCAGCCTTCTAGCACTTGCCAGGACTTTTTTACAGCCATTTTTGTGCCGAAAAGTTTGGGTCCCCATTGACTCCAATGGGGTTCGGGGTAAAGTTTGGGTCAAGTCCGGTACCGAACCTGAACTTTTTCACGAAGTTCGGCCGGACCCGCCGACCCAAAGATCCAGGTGTTCGCTCAACTCTACCTGTCTTCCCACCCCAACAGGTGCCATGTCACCTGCCACTGTCACTCGCTTTCATCTCCAGACTAGCCATCAACCCTGGTAGTGTGTTCCAACCATGAGCGTTAAGGTGTGTGACTATACAGATGTACTCTCTGCTGCAGTTCCCTGTGAGTCCAGGGTGGCATGATGATGTGGTCGCCATAGTGTGGGTCCTTGGCTCTCTGTGCCCACAGGAAGCAGGTTGAAAAATGCTGGGCATCATTAAACCGAGGAGAGGATTGGTGCTGAAGCAAGAAGGTAGATGCATGGGGCTGCGGTGGAGTGTGGAGTTAAGGAGTATTTTTTTTGTAAAGATGTTACTGTAGTTATGCTTTAAGTTGACTTTTAGGCCTCAATTACACTTGCATTTGGGGGCAATAAAACCCCACAGTTAAGCCACATTTTACAACCTTTCAAAAGCTCCCCTTTAAGATGCCAAGGCAGTGGACAGGGGTGTATTCATGCCATGGTTGCAGGAGGACTTTTTTCCACTTGTTGTGCCTTCCAATCGCAATCCATGCAAGTGAATGACGCAGCAGTACAACAACTGCCCCACAAATTAATGTGTTTACGGCACAGTAGTCCAGCATTTAGGAGGTTGAAAAAGGCAGCGAGGAGCCTCCTCACCATCTGCCAAAAGCTCTCTGAAGCGTGAGCCCACTGTGAGTGTAAACGAGCCCTTAGACCCCTTTCACACTCTGGCGTTTTTCAGGCACTTTAGCACTAAAAATAGCTCCTGTAAAGTACCTGAAAAACTCCCCCCAATCCACCGCAGTGTGACAGCCCTAGTGCTTTCACACTGGGGTGGTGCGTTTGGAAAAAAGGATAGGAAAAAAGGTCCTGCAAGCAGCATCTTTGGGGCAGTGCGGGAATGGTGTACACACCGCTCCTCCACTGCCCTTGCCCATTGAAATTAATGGGCAGCACTTCCGAAGCAGCTGAATACTGCTTCGGAAGCACAGCGCGCCGGCGCTTTTAACCCATTCTTAGGGGTTAAAACATGGCATTAGTTACTGACAAACTAAGGAATCCTAAGTCCAAATAAACTACAATCCTAATGTTATTTTTTATAGCCCCTTAACGACACATAATAATGGTGCAAAAGCCAACCTGCCATCTAATGAAAAAACACTGCTGATCTCATTCAGACCTTAAAATATAACTAAAAGCAAAAAAATTGGGGGGATAAAGTGGAGAAAGATTAGAACATCTGTCAGGTTTTTTTTTTTGCTCTCTGTGCCCCTGAGATTCACCTTATTTACCAATATCAATGAAAGTAAAAGAAAATCACATATATGGGTTGTCACCAGAAAAGGAATAGAGGGGAAATCTTCCAATGGGGACACTAGTTCTGGTGACAACCAGGAATTTTCCACCCACTTCCTGTTTTGGCTATGGGACAGGAAGTGAAGTAAAATCCTCCTAATGGACACAAATGGCAAACAAAAGCTAAAAGGATTTATAACCCTCCCTTACTCTATCCAAAATGAAAAAAAAAGTTTTGCCTTTAGTTCTAATTTAAGCTGCTAAATTTAAAGCAGAACCAAACCCTCATATCCTTTTCAGCCAAGGAAGATGCCATCTTAAAGCGGAGATCCACCCAGATGGGAAAGCTCCGCGTGTCTGCCTCCTCCCTCCACTGCCACATTTGGCACCTTTTTGGGGTACCTGGTTTTGCTCAGCTCACTGCCGCAAACTGAGCCGGAAGTATGGCCCCCTCCTCCTTCCCAGCAGCTGGCCCATTCACAAAGCGCATGCGCAGTAGCAAACCAGCTGTGAAGCAGCAAGGCTTCACTGCTGCTTTCCCTTAGTCAAGATGGCAGCCCCAACACCCGATAGCTGATTGAAAAATCGGCTCAGGTGAGGACACCACTGGATTCCTGGGCAGGAAAGTGTCCTAACATTAAAAATCAGCAGATACAAGTATTTGTAGCTGCTGACATGTATTTTTTTCTGAAGAAGCCTGGAGCTCCTCCTCTGTTGATTTGCAACTGCCATGGTGCTGCCCGTGTGATCAGTTATGAAATCAACCATTTGATGGTCTGACAGTATGTTGAGAGCACAAGCAAATGTGACAGTTAGCATTCTCAGGAATGTAACTGTTTTTTGAAACATTTAAATTAGTGGGTTTATTTCCACTTTAACCACTTGCCGACTGCCCGCCGCAGCATGAAGGCGGCAAGGTGGCTCGTTATCGCGAAACCCTCTCACAGGACGGCGGCCGCAATAACTAGCATTGTGAGCGCACACGCGCCGCCGGAGGTGCGCTCACATGCTCACTGTGTTCGGGGGGGCCAGGGAGCGGGTAGGGCGGACTCGATTGCCGCCAGCTACCCACGATGGCCCCCCGCAGTGGAAGAACGGAGGTCCGTGTAAGTAAACACAGATCTCCGTTCTGTTAGAGGGGGAAGGGTGATGATCACAAGCTTCCTCTATATGGAAGCCATGATCATCCCCTTTCCCCAGCCAGGGCAGCCCACATACAGTTAGAACACTCCCAGGGAACACAGTTAACTCTTAGAGCGCCCCCTGCCGGTTAACCCCTTCACTGCCAATGGCATTTACACAGTAATCAGTGCATTTTCATAGCACTGATCGCTGTATAAATGCCAACGGTTGCAAAAAAGTGTCAAAATGGTCCGACATGTCTGCCCCAATATCGCAGTACCGCTAAAAATCGCAGATCGCTGCCATTACTAGTAAAGAATAAAAAAAAAAATAAAAACCCCAGAAATAAATTATCATCCGTAAACGCGGCAACTTTTGCGCAATCCAATCAATTAATAAAGCCGATTGTGATTTTTTTTACCAAAAATATGAGGAAAAATATAAATCGGCCAAAACCGATGGAAAAAAATGTTTTTTTATATATTTTTTTTGGATTTGGATTTTAGCAAAAAGTAAGAAACTTGGGTTTTTTTGCAAAATTGTCGCTCTTCTTTTGTTTATAGCGGTGATCAGAAATGACGCAGAGGGGATCAAATACCACCAAAAGAAAGCTCTATTTGTGGGAAAAAAAGGACGCACATTTCGTTTGGGTTCAACGTTGCATGACCGCGCAATTGTCAGTTAAAGCAACGCAGTGCCGAATCGCAAAAAGTGCTCTGGTCCTAAAGTGTGAAATCCTGGTTAATAACACTGGAGAGTTATAATAAGCTCAGTAATTGCAAAACAAAAAAGAGAATTTAAAAAATGCAATACAAAACTTCTTTATGGAATGTGGTGTGACTGCACAGATGATTAACAGTAGAAGCTTTTATATGTGGTCCTTTAACGTCACAGCTGTACCCCCTCTGCACCCTCTATAGCCCCACCTGAAGATATAATCCCATTCTGATGTATTTATAAAAGAAATCTGCATATTCAAATTCAAATTGTGACTATGCAGATTCATATTCAAATTCCATTCTGTGAAACTGTAAAACGCGACAGCCAAATGCCAGCTCGCTTTGATTTGTTGCAGCCAGGCAGATCTCTCCCCTCTTCTCTGTATGGAACGTACAAGATTTCTGTGACAGTTTACAACAATCATAAACCATAATGCCAGTTTTAAGATGCAGCATCATTTCATAGCAATTTATCAATCCATTATGCCATCGTAATCTCGCCATAAATTTGGATGTAAAGAGTCGCAAAATTGACAGTGGGTTCTGTAAAGTAAGCTTACATCCGTATTCCGTTTGTAACGCCATTTCGATTGTCAGAGTTACAATAAAATTGCTGACAACAAAATAATGTCGACGCTTGAAAAGACCGCTGCAAGTCGACCGTAAGGAGCAACTGATATCATTCACGCATAAGCTAGAGCTTTGAGCGTATCAGAATAAACACGGCGCAATTTAGAGGCCTGTTTGTAAAGTTGTTTCAAAGTGATTCAGATTTGCAACTTTTTTTTTTACTATGTGGCTTTTCAAATAAAATTCTCAGGTCATTTCTGTAGGTATCCAAAATTCAGACTGAAAAAGCTGTAAATAGGGAGTGGTATGGAATGTCCCACTAGCAAGCCATTACCAATTCAGAAGCATGGACTATTTCGGCACCCAGGGATCACACAATACATATAAAAATATAACAATTTATTAAAGGCAGCATAAACAAACAAAACATATATATACCGTGACACATGTGTTTTACAAACATTGGTTTACAGCCCCTACAGGAAGATTTGAAGGCGCTGTCTGTGGCTCTCTAGTGGGTTCAGAGGCCTTTGTAGTCTCAATCTCAACTTGTTCTTATGTTGTCAACTGGTTTCGCAGAGAGTTCCGCTTCTTCAGGAGTGTATAGAACATCTAGAGAATTTGAGTACTATATATATTACACAAAAATACAATCAGAAAATACAATCAAATAATGTAATCAAGGATAGAGAAAGGGCTGGGATATGATAAGTATTAGTAAAAAGTTTTTTGGTTGCTTACCCAAGAGAAGCCACACTCGGGTCCAGAGGCCACCAGGCACGCCCAAAGGGCTATCCCCCCATGGCGGACATGGGTGACAGAAGGAGCGAGATAACCATATGCACAAAATAGAGTATATCATGGTCCATGCATGATATGAAATGCTATACAGAAGCCCACATGAGTGAAAAGGGAAGGTGGTGAAGAGGGCATGGAAAAAGGGGACAAGGGAAGAATGGGAAAGGAAAGAGGGGGGGAATAGGAAAAGGGGAGGGAAAGGACACGGAGGGATGGAGACCAGGAAAGGCCCATACGGTCCAATTTTTTGGTCAACAACGGTCGTCCAACAGCCTGTTGGGCGAAAAATCCGATCGTGTGTACGCCAATTTCCAGTCATCCAACAGAATTTGTACAACGAGACTAGAAAACTTGCATCGACCGATTGTTGTCTCATGTGTACAGAAGTTGACCAACCAAAAGTTGGAAGTGCAAACACGCATGCTCGGAATCCAGGAAGTGTTCGGTCGTGTAACCTGTGTTCGTAATTCACATATCACATTCACCTGAACTTCCTCGTTATACACTGGGAACACGTCACTACGTTCAGCTTTGTTGGTCGATTACTTGATTCACGTTAATATGCTAGACCAAACTGCCGTCATCCAATTTGGACAAAAATTGGATGTTCGGTTGAACAACCATCGGCTCGTGTGTACGAGGCTTAAGTCTTTTGACTAAAATGGCATTTTAGTCCCATTTTAGTCTTCTGATTAAAATGCCAATTTAGTTTTAGTCGTATTTTAGTCATCTCAATTGTTTTAGTTATAGTTGTATTCTAGTCAACTGAAATGGTTTTAAGTTAGTCGACAAAAATGTTTTAGTCTACAAAACACTCAGAACGAAGATCCGACAGGGCCGCCCGATCCCCTCTGAGGGAGCTGACATGTTCCCTCGGGGGTTCGTTCTGGGTTAGCGGCTCCGGCCACTCACAGAGTGGCTGGAGCCGCGAGACGTCCCTACCGCGCATGCACGCGGGAGCCCTCCGTTCCGATGTAGTGTCATTAGTGGATACCCCACACAAATGGATACCGGAAGTGATGTTCCGTAAAAACTCCAATGTGTATCCAATTTCATTCCCCAATGTCCACGTAGACATAGAGTTTGCTATTAAAAATTTCAGGAGGCCGAGCGAAGCGAGGACGTGCGGTCGACTGACCACTTTCCCCTGTGTCCACGTCGTTTTTTTTTCTGGAAATGTCACTTCCGGTTTCTATTTTTGTGGGGTTATTAATTAATAACGCTACAGTGGCAAGGTCCGGTGTTATGTCAATATAGCCAATTCATCAAAATCTCCAATTACATCACTTCCGGTTACTCTAAACCGTCCGTAATTCGAGATTTAGAGGACTTGCCCTTTTGACACAACACCGGGGACTGTAAACACTCCGGTACAAGAACACTTTGCTGTTTTGACACATCAGCGGATAAAGAGGAAAGAGTTGTCACCGCTGCAGACCACTTTGTTGGTTAGTATCAGAGCGGACTAAGAATATCCGCTAATAATACCGTGTACCGGAGTGTTTATGGTTGCCGATGTTGTGTGAAAACGGCAAGTCATCAAAATCTCTAATTAGTAAGGTTTACAGTAACCGGATGTGACGTAATTGGATATTTTGATGTATTGGCTATATTGACATAATGCCGGCAGGATAAGCCGGACCTTCGCTGGGACTTCACTGCGCATGTGTTACTGCTGTCACCAGCGGCTGCATGCAAGCTGAATATCTCCTAAACCGTACAGGTTTAGGAGATATTCATTTTTCCTACAGGTAAGCCTTATTATAGGCTTACCTGTAGGTAAAAATCACCTACAGGTAGATACAACTGCTTTAACGCCCATATGCCAGACATACAGTTTGCATTCATGAATAGCCTCCCGGTCATAACGAGAGACAAAAGGCTGTCTATGACAGCTTAGTCACGGTGCTGGGAGTGCATAGTTAGCAAACTCTTGGCACAGAAACCCTTGGATGCATATGTGCGATGTGTGGGCATTAAAGTCCACCCTCTACGTGTAACATGGAAAGCAAGAGTTGTGTATGTTCATCCAAAGCATCATTTTTAGATTTTAGTTTTGGGTGGAGTGGGAAAGGTTTAAACCTACATTGGGTTTTTACTGCTACTTACTCTGGGGCTCTGTTAGAGAGATTTCCCCTCAATTCCTGTTAATGGTTTCGGCAGACAGGAAGTGGGGACAAATCTGGAACAGGGTCACAAATAGCAAAAAAGCTAAGAGGGGTTTTAGCCTTCTCCTACTTCATAAACAGAAAAACTTTTTTCATTTCTGTTTTACTGATGGAGACTTTTTCCTGAGTTCTTGACTGGTAAAGCTGTTGTCACCAGGACAATGGAGGAGAAATCTCTCTAATGGAGCCACAGAGAGCAGAAAGCCTTGATTCTTCTATAATTTATCCAAGCCTGAAAAAAAACATTTTTGACTGTACATACACAACCACTTGCTGTCCAAGCCTTTTCTGGAACTTTTTGTTTACACGTTTAAATTAGTATTTATTACTTAGAACCCCCAAACATTATATATATATATATATTTAGCAGAGACTCTAGAGAATAAAATGGGGATCCTTGCTATATTTTATGTCACACAGTATTTGCAAAGCGGTCTTTCAAACATAATTTTTTTGGAAAAAATAAACTTTATTGAATTAAAAGAAGAAAACACAATAGTTACCGTTTTTTTTTTTGTATAATGTGAAAGATGATGTTACGCCAAGTAAATAGATACCTAACATGTCATGCTCTAAAATTGCGCTCGTGGACTGGCAACAAGCTATCGTACTTAAAAATCTCCATAGGTAATGGTTTAAAAATGCTTACAGGTTACCTGTTTAGAGTTACAGGTGGTCTTGTGCTTAATTATTGCTCTTGCTCTAATGATTGCAGCGATACCTCACATGTGTGGTTTGAGCACAGTTTACATATGTGGGCGCGACTTACGTATGTGTTTGCTTCCCCGCGCAAGCACGGAGGGATGGGGCTCTTTCATTTTTTTTTTTTTTACACTGTCCCTTTATTATTATTATTTTTGATCACTCTTATTCATATTACAAGGAATGTAAACATCCCTTGTAATAGAAATACACATGACAGGTCCTCTTTATTGAGTGATCTTGGGTCAAAAAGACCCCAGATCTCTCATTTACCTTTAGGCCTCATACACACGGGCGTATATAAAAAAATAAACAAAACGTCGGGCCCGACGTCAAGGGAAAAAAAGGCAACGTTTTTTGGCGTTATGTATTGACGTTTTTCGGCGTTAGTGAGCGTCGGCGTCAATAGGCGTCAATAGGCGTTTTTTAAAACAAAATCATCCCTCTGCTATTTTTCAACCAAATATATGCGGGCACACATACTCCGGATTTCCATTTACTCTCTAGACCCCAGAAAAACTGGGTTCTAGTGAGTTATTTCTCCTGGACAGTACACATAAAGATAATGTTCCCTACAAATGTAAGGAACATTATACTTATTCTCACTAGTTTTTATTATTATTATTTCCCTGTCACATTTTTTTTTTTTTTACTTTCTCGGGGTAGGGAGGCACGAACGCGCCCCTTCGTTTGTGTATGCATTCAGCGCGGGTGTATACATTTGACACGAGTTTGGTGTGTACACTCCATAGCGACGTTAGTAAT
>BLSH010314285.1:885116-897729 GCA_018402905.1 Glandirana rugosa | reverse complement strand
CCGGAGCTCTCTTCCCCACTTCGAGCATTGTAGAGGGGGGAGCCGAGATCCCCAACTGACAGCTGGGAGAGGAGGAGGAGAGCAGCAGGAGGTCAGCTGAGGGCCGATCGGTGCTGTAACAAAGGTATTTGGCACAATTATATTACATAAAAATTCACATTGTACATTATATAGTACTGTAATAGAGTGGATTATAGGATTTTACATGCATTTTAAACTAGGGCTTATTTTCGGGGTAGGGTTATATTGCAGCCCTCCTGGAAAATTAGAGTAGGTCTTATTCTCAGGGTAGGTCTTATTTTTGGGGAAACACGGTAGTTACATTGGTCCAAGCAATGTAACTATCTGTACCACGTTGACGCCTGGAATAAATAATTGGAGCTCTACATTAACAAGAGAGCTGAAGAATGATGTGATGACTAAGATGAGGAAGATTAGAAACATAAACAAAACATTTTTTTAATTTTAGTTTCGGGTGGAGTAAGGAAAAGTTTTGTGAAGTTATTATTAATAGGAATCATCACTAGGGCTTGTTTCCGTTGGAAGATTTACTCAACCTCCTGTTCTGGGATAACTGTAAATGTTTTCTATCACCTTTGTGTCTTGATGACAGTGGTCCAATGGCCCCTTTATGTGTTGAGGGCAATCTTCCCAGAGAGGACACAGACAGCAATAAAAAGCTGACACTGGTTCCAACCCTTCCATACTCCACCCAAAACCAACATGAAAAAAATGGCTATACTTGCCAAAGAAAAAAAGCAAATACGGCCCTCAGTGACAAAGTGAAATTAGTTTCAGGGAGGTGCACAGATGAATGTATTATGGCTACAACGACAATGACAGCTCTCAGGATTTGAAAGTTCTGGATGACAGAACCTCGTTAAACAAAGTAGAGTCACAAATGATTTTCTTTAAACAAGTCTCCGATGTAAATCTGTTCTCTGTCTGCTGTCATCACCACTCCTTATGCTCTATATGTTTGAAAAACACTGATTCCTGTTTTTTTTATCAATTTAAAGATGAGTCACATACTTGTACTGAAGATTGAAATGTCTGTCTACTGCAAATGAGTCTTCTTCCGTATCAAAATATGAGTTCATCTTTATTCAAAACCATATGCATTTATTTTCTTCATTAATGTGCATTTAAAGTTTGTTTGTAGAGATCTGATGAGGAACATTGGCAGAAATTGGTGGAAGACAGAATGGTAACCTGCTATGAACTCAGAATGTTCACTTGTGCATAAATTAGTCTAGTCCAGGGGTCTCCATACATTCTTAACAAAGGCCTTTTATTGTCCTTCAGACTCTAGAAGGGCTGGACTTTGGTGAGCGGGTGTGGACATTTTTCTGGCATCAGTGGGAATAAACATTGCCACATTTAGTATTGGGGGGGGGGTTAGTGCCCCATTGTTGGTATCATAGGGAGGAATAGTACCCAATTTTTGGTGCACCATTGTCAGTGTCAGGTGGCAGAATAACGTCTACTATCAGTGGGAGGAATAGTGCTCCAGAAAAGGGCAAGCAAAGGGACACATCCGGCCGCAGTTTGGAGACCACTGGTCTAGTCAATGAATCAGAGACTGGGACTAAGTGGCCTGCTCTGCCCAAGATAATAGGGTTTAGGATGGACACCAGTGGGCTGATTTACCTTTATTGGCCTACAATAGTCAGGTCCTTCTACTCAAACATGGCCCCTCACTACGACTAAGTTCTCCACTTCTAGCCAAGTGAAGACATCAAGCACCATCTACTGGATCCTCCATAGGTTCAGCTTTGAGTTAACTTGAAGCTTCTAATGCTGTAATTTTGATGAGTAATGATTCCTACTCTTGCTGGATTCTATACAAAATCAATTCCTGGTTGGCCCAGTAGTGAGGGTGCCCTGCCTTGCTGGCGGTCTTGCTGTTCCACGGCATGCCACCATGTTGCCTGCAGAATCCTGGTTTCAGCTACACAACTACACTGCTGGTTGTAGAAGAGGACCAGCCTGCTTCTGAGGTGCCCCAGTCCCTACCTGGATTACTTCTTCGGCCACCTGGGCCGTGCCTACAGCTCTACTGAATGAGGAGGATACAGCTGTGCCTGTCCTTTGACCATGATGTCGCGTTATCACGCTGCAATTGGTTTGATATTCTCCTGTGCCTTTAAATGCACACTCCTGTATTACTGAAAAGTAGTAATATGCTGTTGGAGTTGTTTATGATCCGGGACAGATCATCAATAAAGGGGGAGCAGTATAAGCAGATGCTTACAGGATGTTTAAAAACACCGTTAGGTTTGACTGGGTTTTGTATATTTTATGTAGTAAATGTGCTGGCTGCCCAGAGAGCTAGGAAAGAGTTAATGTAATTCTTCTCTTTCCTTGATATTCATGGTCCTTGCAGTGGATTCATAAAAACAAGGGGAGGGAGCAATTTAGAGAGCTGAGATGGAAATGGAGGGGAACGACTGTGCAATATGCAGTCCTGCTGGAGCACGTGGCTCCACTACTGGGTCACCCTTTTGGGATCCCCTGGAGAGGACTCTTCCAGAAATGTACGTATGCTGAATGGACTCTCTTTTCCTGGGAGGTATGTCATGGGCAACCTGAGTTAGTGTTTGTACTGTGCATGAAGCTCTGTGGGTGACTGTGCCTTATTGAGCTGTACTTGTGCAAAGCCTTCAGTAAAGTTTCTGTGAACTGTTAAATTCCTAGTCTGAAGTTTATCCAAAGGGGTGCATGAAGGTACATGTCATTATTAAAGAACTGGGCCTGTATCATCGGTGGGGATGAAGTTGAGAAGCCAGAGAGCCACCAAGAAAGGGTTAACCATACAGAGGAGTTGGCGGGAAGTGCCATGGATAAACAGGACCGGTGGGAATACTATAGCAGCCAGACAGTAAGGGGGTCAGTGCTCTGACTTCCTCCCTAGCGGTTGGTGGCCCTTACAACAGTCAGGACCAAATCCGCAGCATGGAGGCCGTATGAACCTAGCTGGAGGTACGGGAGAGCCAAAGAGTTCACTTGTGCATGCACAGAGATCCACATTCAGTGCACTGCAGGATCTCTAATCTGCCTCTGGGAGCGAGGTGGCAGGAAAGCTGGGCTAGTGAAGTGGGACACAGATTCCATGGTGTCCCTCTCAAAATGCTGCATTCAGGAGGAAATGGTGTACAGTGTCACAGGAGAAGAGTGTCTCACAGTAAAGAGCCTCAACATTAATGTGTAACTGTGCAAGGTGAACAGCACCTTCTAAGTACAGAGTGCCTCTTTAATGTTGATCCTTTCATGGCCGCAGCCCTGCCTGGTCCCAGACATTATTGAGCACGTTCACAAAGAGTCCCTGTCTACAGGGCGAGTAGGCCCTGCCCACAACCTGGCCAACAAAAACACTCCCTGTCTTAAAGTGGCTCCTTTATCTATGTAGGATCAACAGAGACATCCTAGGACAATATCATTGTCTGGAGAGGGTAGTGTTAAATGGAGCAGTATATTTAGATGTATTTTACATGAATGACTAACAAATTAAATGATGCCAGATAAGTCTTAACTGGAATTTAGTGTGAAGGCACTAATTACTCCTCAAGATTGCTCCGGTTTTATCAGTCCAATACAAACTTAGTTCAACAGTACCAAGCTCTGATGAACTGGGACCATTTGAACACTTGGCTTTTATGACCTGAGAGACTAAATATAGGTAAATCTGGAGTTTGTACCTTCTTCTTTTGATACGTTCCTCTTTGTCTTCAGCAACCACTCCTGTAAGAGCTTCCTATGAAGAATCATTCCCTCTACACTGCTTAGGGTCTGAATGAGAAAACCTACTACTTTAGGAGATCCATCTTCTACTTGACTGGGGAAGAGGAGACCGAGCCAACGCTTCCTCCTTGCAGCAGACCAATGATATATCTTTTGCCTAGACAAAGTTACTGGTCTGGAGTACAAGCATATCTTTTTCATGATACAAGGTAAAGTGTTCTGAAAAATAATACAATTGCAAAAAGGACAGCTGGTTCACAAGAGGTGTGAAAAAGGCTGACAACGTCAGACTGGAACAACCATTAATAAACAGGGCTGGGAGTCTTTGACACCACCTGTCTTCCACATATTCCACTGGACACATGCAGCAAAGGACACCCCTGTCCTGTGAATCTCGGAGGAGAAACCTCTTCAAGAGATCTTGTGGATCGGGTGGACCCTAGATCTAGGTTACCCCTAAAAAGATCTGGAGCCATCATGGAGTGTGTAACCTTTGCCCTGTCCATTCTGATGTCCGGTTTCCTGTATATATTCAGGCCTGAATATATCCTATATATGGTAAGCCTTACTTTGGAAGGGGTCGGATTGCACCATGAGAGTCCACCACCACCACCCCCACCCCCACCAACTTCTTCATTTTCTTCTAAGATATACTGAATTGTCGATTATATTAGACTTTGCCATTCTTCATACTTCCCCGATCTGTCGGTTCACCTCTTCTTTTCTGTGGACATGCACCTCTGAAGGACTCCTTGAGTAACTCCCCTTTTTCCGTCACTTCATACACTTATTTTATTTATCACATTTAAGATTCAGCTATTTACAGCGAAGATTGTTTATTTCTTATTTATATTTTTTAATTTTTAATTTTTTATTATTTTTTTAATTTTTTTTAATTTTTTCATTATTTATCTATATTTGGTTGTTCAATGTAGAATTTCACTACATACACATTTGATGCTTCATCGCATTTCAACTCTAGTTTTTATATATTTACGGTTTATATATATTTTGGTTATATGGTATGCACATTGTATGCACTCCTTACACATCTGTTCACACATTTGTGTTTGACACTAATTTTTAACTCTTTAGGTTGAGCGCCATCATTTTAATTTTTGATTCTTGGATACGATAAGTATGGTCTGTGTATGGCGGCTCACCCCACTCTTTATTTCTCATAGCCTTATATTATTACCTAGCGCGGTACTCCCCTATACATCTAATTTTACATGTCTTCCACATATAATTCCATTTTAACATCTCTACTTCCGGCGTTTTGAGCAAAAGTCGCACCTTCAAAAGTGTAAATCAAAGGATTAACACCTATGCAGCCTTCCTGGCACCAAGGATGGGATTATATAATTAGAACATGGTAGTTCCACAACGGCCACACCTCCCATCCTGTTCTTGTACAATAACATCTTTCCAAACATCCACCTACGAAAAATCTTTAACATTACAGAACAAGTCATTTTGAATGTGACTACTACAGTATATCATGACCTGGGTAAATGAGAACCTTCACAGACAATGTTGCACAATATTGGGATGTGTCAGGAATGTGTCCATGCAGACTTGTAAAGTTACTGACAGGTGCACTTTAAAACCTAACTCTGGGCATACCAAAGAAATACGCTTGCAGTATGGACCCCACAACATGGGGTTAAAGCAGAGCTTCACCCAAAAGGAGAAGTTGCGTTTTTCCTCCTCGCCCCTCCTCTCCTATAATTGGAATATATTTTTTGAGGGTAGGATCAAGTACCTGATTTTGACATGTACCCGCTCCCACTTATGGTCAGGATGCCACAGTGATCTGAGCAGAAGTTCGGCCCACGCTCCTTCCCTGCACTCTTTTGGGACACATCACAGGTCCCATGAGACCACAAGACCATTCATGAGGAGCAGCACGGCTCGCGTATGTGCAGTGGGCAGTGGACTGTGAAGCCACAAGGATTCACAGTTGACTGCCCACAGTGAAGATGCCGGTCCCTGCACCCACAGACTGGCAAAGAGCCAAGTCGAGTGATGATATCGCTGGATCCTGGAACAGGTAAGTGTGTGTTTTTTAAAAGTCAGCAGCTACAATACTTGTAGCTGCTGACTTTAAAAAAAATGTGTTTACAGGGTGAAGCTTCTCTTTAAATGCATGTTAAAGTGTTTCTAAAAGGTCAAATTATATTTTTAAAAAATAATACAAATGTCGTACTTACCTGCTCTGTGTAATAGTTTTGCACAGGGCAGCCCGGATCCTCCTATTCTCAGATCCCCCTGTACTTCTGGCTCCTCCCCTCCACCTAGTGCCCCCATAGCAAGCCGCTTGCTATAGGGGCACTCATGCATGCTCCATAAAACACACAGAGCACAGCTCAGCCCCACCCCAGCTCCCTCTTTACTGTCTGTAATTGACAGCAGCAATTCCCGCTGCTCTGTCTGAGTCAATGAGGAGAGAGAGAGAGAGGGAGCAGAGAGAGCCACTGCTCTTGTGCACATTGCGGGATCGAGATTGGGCTTGGGTAAGTATGGGCTTGAGGGGGGGGGGGACTTGCTTCATGCAGAAGCTTTTTTACTTTTATGCATTGAACGATAGAATGCATGAAGGTAAAACATCCCCTGCCTTTAGAACCAATTTAAGTTTGGGGGGGGGGGTGGCAGAAGCGGCTATATTTTTTACCTGGTTTCCCTCTACAGCAAGTTTCCTAGATTCTTGCGACTGGTCCACCACTGCCTCCTCTGGCCACAGTTGCATGCTTGCCCCACCACATACAATACAGGGTTAAAAGCTCTGCATTGTACATGATGATGCTGAGACTCTGCCCACAGATTGGAGCTTAGGAGACAGGAGGAGAGCACTGGAGCCTGCTGGAGCAGGGAGTCAGATAAGTAACACAGACTGTTCTGCAGCCCCATAGGCATACTGTAAATGATATTAAACCCTCAGTTGTTTAAACATGTTCATTAGCTGATTTAATCACTTACTGAATATGCAGCTTTGTCATCTTTTAACCCTTGCCTATGTTACATTTTAAGCTGAGTCATGACAGTCACCCTAGTTTTCCTGTTTCAGGGTGGCCCCTTTCTCTTGCAGCATCCAATGGAGCCACCTTTGAATGCAGGGACTGTCTCTCTACACTGTGTGCATTAATAGAAACACACAGCCTCACGGCCTAGGATGGCAAGGCACTCCCCTTCCCCTCCCTCCTCCTCCCTTCTCCAAGCCAACAGACTCACTGGAGATGGAACTGTCCCCTGTTAACTCTTTCCTAAAAAGACTGGAAGTTCAGGGAAGCAGCACTAAGACAGCAGTAGCCAGCAGCATTGAAAGTTGTAAACTGCGAGTGCTGGGGTAAGAATTTTTATTTTATTGTGCTCGATGTGTTGATCTAAAAAATGCTGAAGGTTTAAAGTGGTTGTCAACTCGTGACAACCCCTTTAACCTACAGGTAAGCCTATAATAAGGCTTACCTGTAGGCGCCCTGCATATCTACCAAACCTGCACGGTTCAGGAGCTATACAGTGCACTAGATGTGCCGACGTCATTTTGGCACATGCGCAGTGAAGAAACGGCCTCCGTGCCCTTCCTTCACTGTAATCGTGCCGTGACTGGCGGCTCCCGCGTGCACGCGACGTCACGCGACTCCGGCCAGTCACAGAGCCGGAGTTGCGGCCCCGGAAGGAAGAGGGGCTGAAGATGGATGCTGCCTGCACAGGGGACATCGCTGGACGTCGCAGGCTTCAAATGCAGGTAAGTGGCACATAATGGGCTACTATGCAAGGCATAGTAGCCCATTATGCATCTACTTTGCAGGGGAATATAGATGAAGTAAACCCCATCTGGGTTTACTTCCTCTTTAATACTACTTTTATGGGCATTTAACCCTTGCAACACAGGGGTCCCCACTGCAAGGGTATTTTTGTGTTTTGAGTTGGGCTTTAACCGCTTGCCGACCGCTGATCGGCAATTGACGGCGACAATGTGGCTCTGTAACGCAAAACGCCGTCATACGACGGCGGCCGCGATACAGAGCCACTGTGTTCGGGGGGGGGCCAGGGAGCGGGTGCGGCGGCTTCGATTGCCGCCGGCCACCCGCGATGCCCCCCCCGGAGTGAAGGAGCGGAGGTCCGTGTAAGTAAACACGGACCTCCGCTCTGTGTGAGGGGGAAGGGCTGTGATCACAGCCTTCCTGTACATGAAGGCTGTGACCACTTCCCTTCCCCAGCTAGGCAAGCCCACATACAGTTAGAACACGCCCAGGGAACATACTTAACCCTTAGCGCGCCCCCTGCTGGTTAACCCCTTCACTGCCAATGGCATTTACACAGTAATCAGTGCATTTTTATAGCACTGATCGCTGTATAAATGCCAATGGTCCCAAAAAAGTGTCAAAATGTTCCGACATGTCCGCCCCAATATCGCAGTACCGCTAAAAATCGCAGATCGCCGCCATTACTAATAAAAAAAAAAAAATAAAAAATAAAAACCCCAAAAATGAATTCTCATCATCCGTAAACGCGACCACTTTTGCGCAAACCAATCAATAAACGCCGATTGCGATTTTTTTATCGCAAATATGAGGAAGAATATAAATCGGCCAAAAACGGTGAAAAAAAATTTTTTTTATATTTTTTTTTTGGATTTGTATTTTAGCAAAAAGTAAGAAATTTGGGGTTTTTTTGCAAAATTGTCGCTCTTCGTTTGTTTATAGCGGCGATCAGAAATGACGCAGAGGTGATCAAATACCACCAAAAGAAAGCTCTATTTGTGGGAAAAAAAGGATGCAAATTTCGTTTGGGTACAACGCCGCACGACCGCGCAATTGTCAGTTAAAGCGACGCAGTGCCAAATCGCAAAAAGGGCTCCGGTCCTAAAGCTGGAAATCCTTCCGGGGCTGAAGTGGTTAAGTAAAGTACCTTCCTCAGCAGATTGTACTTAGAAAAGTGCGTGTTACATTTTGACATAAACGAAAAAATAATCCACTCTCAAAATGTCTCTCTATTAAGACTTTACTGCTCGTTTGTTGCACACAGATTGTTCCACATGGTAAACATTGAGCATTGTTAGGAGAACATAGTGGGATTGTTGTATGCTCTAATTTACATATCTTTCCATTTACGCAGGAAAAAGGAGGGGGATCCATCAACCTGCAGCCTTAAGCTTCATTCAGCCATTTTGTTGCAATGTACCATATGGCGGTGAAAAGCAGAAGAACAGATATATTGTAACAGCTATGGCATCATTTCACTTCCATATAAATGGCGTTTTAAAGCGGCATTAAACCCAAAAGCATACATTTATTATATTGCAGCTTACCAATTCTTAGTTGTGATGGCTGCATTAGTTTTGCCAAACTGACAAAGCTGCTTTCAAAAGGTCCCCCCTGTGCTCCTTCATCCAGAGTGGGGGCACTTTAATACAGGAGGTGTGTTACTTGCCAGACCACCAGGTGAAAACATTATTTTAGGCTAAAGGCTAAGTCTACCTTTATAAAAAAAAAACATTTCTGCTGGAAAAAAAAAAGAAAAGCATCTATTATTTTTTTCACAGGAGCCTGCAACGCATTGCACCTGCAATCAGTGGATAGTGGGTGCAATGTCAGGCTCCTGCAGACACATCCTCCAGCTCTCTGCCTGTACCTTTGTATGGGCTTTCAGTTGTAGAACTGTAGGAAGTGTCAATGGCCTTTGAGGGTGTCGATCTGTCTGCTGCAGTGGCAGATGGGATTTGTAGCTTATTAATTAATAAGCTTAATTAATTAAAAAACAGTTTCTGTGAATGAGCGGCATGACTTTGTGGGTGGAGCTCCACATGGCTGCACAGATTTTAACGACTTCAGCTCCGGAAGGGAAGATCTACCCCCTTCGTGACCAGGCCATTTTTTGCGATACGGCACTGCGTCACTTTAACTGACAATTGCGTGGTCATGCAATGTTGTACCCCAACTGTCCTTCTTTTTGGTGGTATTTGATCACCTCGGCAGTTTTTACTTTTACTTTTTGCTATAATAAATATCCAAAAAAAATGTAAAAAAAAAAATGTATTCATCAGTTTAGGTCGACATGTATTCTTCTACATATTTTTTGTAAAAAAAAAAATCCCAATTAGCGTATATAGAGTGGTTTGCGCAAAAGTTATCATGTCTACAAAATAAGGGATAGATTTATGGCGTTTTTATTATTATTATTTTTTACTAGTAATTTTGGTGATCTGCAATTTTTAGCGGGACTGCGACATTGCGGCGGGGCAGATCGGACACTTTTGACATTTTTTTGGGACCAATGACATTTATACAGTGATCAGTGCTATAAAAATGCACTGATTACTGTATAAATGACACTGGCAGGGAAGGGGTTAACACTAGGGGGTGATCAAGGGGTTCAATGTGTTCCCTGGGAGGTGTTTCTAACTGTCTGGGGGTTGGGCTGACTGGGGGGGGAGAGAGATCGTTGTTCCTAATCACTAGGAACAGACAATCTCACGCTACTCCCTAAACAGAACGGGGATCTGCTTTGTTTACACTGGCAGATCCTTTTTTGCAGGACCCGCTGCTTGGCTCCCCCGCTAGCGAATGGGTGTGCCCGCGTGCCTCCGGCGGGGCGCTCGCTCACACAGATCGCAGTGTATGCGCCCGATGTACACCTGCAGCGATTTGCGCGGCCGTGCCAATCTGCCACAGTATAATGACGGTGGCTGGTCGGTAAGCGGTTAAACACCTATGCTGTTATCTCGAGGGAAATCTGGGAGTGGGAGGTGTTACTTAGGAATATGTGACACCCTAAACGCAGGTGTAATATGTTTCTAAAGGTGAAGTTGGCCTTTAAACTTTTATTTTTTTCCCGCAAGGCTTCCTTTAACCACTTTCCGGAGCAATATTTATATATACGATGCGGTTTGCAAGTAGTTTACCGGGAATAGGGCTGAAAATATCAGCCATAACCCTGGTATCATTTTTTCTGAAGCTGCAGGAGGGGACTTTAGCCCCCCCGCCACACACACCGCTCTCCGGTGTTTCTCTTTGCCTGAGAAACTTTCTGATGGTGTGGCCGGCTGCTCCCATAGGCGATCAATGAGTTAATACTCTTTGATCGACTCTATGACCTTGGAGGAGTGATGTCATGGGGGCACGTCCAGTCCAGGCTGGAAGAAAATATATATATATATATTTTTTTTTTTTAAAGCGAAAGATCAAAAACTTTTTTTTTTGATCTTTTGCTTTTAAAGGTAAAGGAGAGATTTGGGGTCTTTTTGACCCCAGATCTCTCCATAAAGAGGATAATTTACAAGAGGGATGTTTACATTCCTTGTAATAGGAATAAAAGTGATAAAAGAAAAAAAAAAAATGAAAGGAACAGTGTAAAAATAAAAAGTAAAAAATAAAATATAAAATAAAAAAAAGAATTTAAAGTGCCCCCTCTGTGCTCGCACACAAAAGCGAACGCATACGTAAGATGCGCGCACATATGTAAACGGCATTTAAACCACACATGAGGGGTATCGCAGCGAACGTTAGTGCAAGAGCAATAACTCTAGTGCTAGACCTCCTCTGTAACTCTGTAAATACAGCTAATGTGTAAGGGCATTTAATGTGTAAATGCCATTGAAGTGGCGCAGTGCGACTCACGCATGCGCAGTGCACACCCGGCTGTGAAGCCGCATGCTGTGACAGCCAGGTGCCCACACTTTTGATGCCGGGGAGAGGCAACTGGGAGAGAACCGAGGCTTCGGGCGGCCGCATCGCTGGATCCTGGGAAAGGTGAGTGCCTGTTTATTATTTAAGTCAGCAGCTACACTTTTTGTAGCTGCTGACTTTTATTAAACACAAAAACGACTGGAACTCCAGTGTAAGGGCCCATTCACACCTGAGCGTTTTCAGCCCGTAAAATGCTCATAAAACGCTCGTCTCTGCAGCTCCAAAATGCACAACAAGCAAAATCCCATTCATTTTAATGGCCCCTGTTCACATCTGAGCATTCTGTCGCCTGGAGCAAAACACCTGAAGCTCAAAAAAGTACATGAGCTTCTTTTTAGGCAGATTACAGGCGTTTTTCTGCTTTTTACATTGTGGCCTTTTGACCTGTGCAAAATCACGGCAAAAATCGTGGAAAAAATTGCTGTAAAATCGTGCAACTTTCTGCCTGAAAACAAAATGCTCAGGTGTGAATGTAGCCTAACTTTTTTATCAAAACACATAGCTGGCCTTGTACTTTTTGCCTCCAGCACATTTTTACCCGTCAATCCTGATTAAAACTGCCCTGCTACTGCCCACTTTTATACTGGCGTATCCTCTGCAGTATCTTAATTCTCATAGTAAAGCCCCAGCCTGTACTTTTTGTTTAACTGCTTCCCGACCGCGCGCTGTCTTTTCACGGCGGCAGTCGGGGAGCCCTGCGCGAATCGCCGTAAATAAGCGGCAATTCGCATTTGGCCACCAGGGGACGCCCCCACCGCACTCCTGAGGAGTGTGCCCGCGGCTCGGGCGGACCCGATGTCCACCGGCGAGCTGCGATGAGGGGCTACAGGGAAAAGAACGGGGAACCGCCGATGTAAACACGGCGGTTCCCCGCCCTGTCAGTGGGGCATGAGAGATCTACTGATCCCTGTCACTGGGATCAGAGCCCAGGCGGGCTCGGCGCCCGTGTGAGGAGTCCTCACGCCACCCCCGCAGGGGACCACCGGTTTACGCTTAACGGCGAATAAATGCCGCTAAGCGCGTCCCGAGGGGCTGACGGCGGCACTTTTCTGTCGCGCGCCAGCCCTTCGTCAATTTGTTTTTCATGTCCGACCCCGAAATGATACTCTTAATTCTATGACGTCTCCTATGCGGTCATATTTTCACCCGTCATCGTCCCGTCAAAATTAGTCCTAACTGCCCAT
>BLSH010314285.1:862125-874098 GCA_018402905.1 Glandirana rugosa | reverse complement strand
CCCTTCCCGTTTTTTTACTTGATTTTAATTTATTTTCCCTATCCCCATTTATTTGTAGGGCACTTGCCCTAGTTTGAAGATGATTTTAGAACAGTTATATGGCTTCTACCATTAATTAATACTTTTCAGACACAGTTTGAAGATGATCCACATTCACCTCCATTTTTGCTTTTTTTATGTTTTTATTTTTTAAAAAATATTTACAGTTATTTCCCTGTCCCCATTTTTTTGTAGGGCACTTGCCCTACCCTTACCCCCATTTTACTTCCTTTTGCAGCCCTCTGGGGCTTTCCAGGACTTTGTTACAGCCATTTTTGTGCATAAAAGTTCGGGTCCCCATTGATTTCAATGGGGTTCGTTGTCCGTGCGATCGTTCGGGTTCTTTGTCCCGAAGTTCGGACGGACCAGCAGAACCCGAACTTCCAGAGGTTCGCTCAACTCTACCTACTAGTCCTAAAAATGGCCAGAAATTAACATCAAGCTTTCCCACTACGATGTCTACAATGGGAATCACCTCCAAGTTTGGGGTCTCCAAATTTCGCAAAACATTCACCAAACCTTTGGCAAATCCAACCCAGGATGTTTCTCCCATCATTACTATTGAGAAATGAAAATATTTTTGCCTAAAATTCAGCTTCAAATAAAAACTGTAAACAGAGACATGCCTGCAAATGAGAGCTTGTTTCCTTCCCTTTCCAACTGCCTGCAAAACTGACCATTTCACTGATCAAAAGGAATCGTCTCCAAAAACTCCGAAACACTTCCGGGAATGTTGATCTCCTGGTACCCTGCAGCACTCAGTGGTTCCTCCTGCCGACCTCCACATCCTTATAAAACAAAGGGTGCTGCACTGATCCCCAGCAGGCTGCATAGGATAATTTTCACCCTTTTTTTTAAACTTCTTTTGGATCTGAGCACCACTGGTCTCCTGCAGGCACGTTCTGTCTCCATGCACCCCATTGGGGGTTGCATGGCAATTGGTTTTTCTGATGGTGACAGTGGACCATGCCTGAGTATTTTGTGTAAAACTTATAGTCTCCATTGGAGGCTCTTGCCATAAGGTGATGTTGCAGAAGCATAACAGTGAGAGGGTCAGGGCATGGTCACCCCATAACAGGAAATGCATAAAAAGGGCCCTCATGGCAGGATCAGGTACCTTATTAAAAACTGCCAAATCATTAAAAATGTGACGCACTTGCACCCAGCCAACCACATGATGAAAAACATGATTCATCAGACCAGGCCACCTTCTTCAATTGCTCCATTATCCATTTCTGATACTGATATACCCATTGTAGGCACTTTTGGCTGTTGACTCTGGTCAGCGTGGGTACCCTGATCAGTCTGCAGCTACACAGTCCCATACACAACAAACTGACACCTTTCTATCGGAACCAGCATGACTTTTTTTCAGAAATTCAAGCTACAGTAGCTTTTCTATTGGATCAGACTACACAGGCAGGTTTTCGCTCTCCATGTGCATCAATGAGCCTTGGCTGCAATGACCCCGTTGCCAGTTTTCCTTTCTTGGACCACTTTTCATAGGTCCTGACCACTGCAGACCAAGAACATCCCACAAGAACTGCATTTCTGGACTTGACCCAGTCATCAAGCCATTACAATTTGGCCCTTGTCACTCAAATCCTTATGCTTGCCTATTTTTTCTGCTCTCAACACATTCAACACATGAACATCAGGAACAACATGTTCGCTTTCTGCCTCCTATATATCCCATCTACAGGTGCCATTGTAACAAGATAATCAATGTTATTCAATTTGCCTGTCTGTGGTCATATGTTATGGTTGATTATTGTATATGGCTGGCCACCAATACTGCTTGAAATAAAAAATATTTTCCTTGTGCTTAGAATTTCCCTTTTATACTCAAGTATGAAAAATGATACATTGTTTTTGTGCATTTTCTTTGCCGGGATATTAAACGTCTGTACATATATATGAGTTATTATGAGATGTCTGGAAGAGATGTGCATTGGAATTTATTAAAGGGAGGAGATAATAAGACCATGCTGGCATCTGCATGTACTTGTCGGCAGAACAGCTTTTTATTTCTATTCATTTATTACTTTGTTCATGCAAATACAGTATAAGATTGCCGATAAAAGATATAACTGATTGAAAGTAGCGACGTGTTCGCGGCAGCAGTTCACCTGAAATTGCTTTCTATGTCTTTTCTAGTGGAAGAAAACGTCTGATATTTAGTTGGTTTAGAGAGCCTGGTGTCTTCCTTTATCAGGTAATATATTTGAATAATTTAGCTTACTTTATCAGAGCAAGAGGATTTTTGTATTAAAGGGGTATTGTATGTATTCAGCATGAACGTGTTTTAATTCAGTATGCTTTTTTAATCCAATTTTGTGTGTAATTTTACATTTTTACATGCTTGCTCTTCCATATTTTTGTTCTTATATTAGGTGTAGAAAATTGCAGATTATTCACCTGTTTAACAGCTGCTTGGTTCTATAGCCTTAAGGTTTTTTAACTTAATGCATTCTATGCAATAAGGTAAAAAACCTTCCGATGCCGAATATACCCCCCAGCCCACCCTTATATTTACCTGAGCCCTATCTCCATCCAGCAATCTCAATCCAGCAATGTGCATGAGAGCAGCAGCTTTTCAGGCTCTGTTCCTCCTTACTGGGCAGATACAGTGCCTTGAAAAAGTATTGACATTTTCCACATTTTGTCATGTTACAGCCAAAAATATAAATGTATTTTGTTGGGATTTTATGTGATAGAGCAACACAAAGTGGCACATAATTGTGAAATGGAAGGAAATGATAAATGGTTTTCAAAAATTTTTACGAACAAATATGTGACAAGTGTGGTGTGCATTTGTATTCAGCCCCCCCCCCCCCCGAGTCAATAATTTGTAGAACCGCCTTTCGCTGCAATTACTGCACTTCCTATGGCTTTCTTTCAACAAAGGCTTTCTTCTTGCCACTCTTCCATAAAGTCCAGATTTGTGGAGAGCACAACTAATAGTTGTCCTGTGGACAGATTCCCCCTCCTGAACTGTGGATCTCTGCAGCTCCCCCAGAGTTACCATGGGCCTCTTGGCTGTTTCTCTGATTAATGCTCTCTTTGTCCAGCCTGTCAGTTTAGGTGGATGGTCATGTCTTGGTAGGTTTGCAGTTGTGCCATATTCTTTCCATTTTCAGATGATGGATTGAACAGTGCTCCATGAAATGTTCAAAGCTTGGGATATTTTTTATAACCTAACCCTGCTTTAAACTCATCCACAACTTTATCCCTGACCTGCCTGGTGGGTTACTTGGCCTTCATGATGCTGTTTGTTCACTAAGATTCTCTAACAAACCTCTGAAGGCTCCACAGAACAGCTGTATTTATACTGAGATAAAAATTACACACAGGTGGACTCTATTTACTAATTAGGTAACTTCTGAAGGCAATTGGTTCCGCTAAATTTCAGTGAGGGATATCAGAGTAAAGGGGGCTGAATACAAATGGATGCCACACTTTTAAGATATTTATTTGTAAAACGTTTTGAAAACCATTTATCATTTTCCTTCCACTTCACAATTATGTGCCACTTTGTGTTGGACTATCACATATAAATATATTTACGTTTTTGGTTGTAACATGGCAAAATGTGGAAAATTTCAAGGGGTATGAATACTTTTTCAAAGCGCTGTAGATAGCAGCGGGAGCCATTGGCTCTTGCTGCTGTCAATAAAATCCTATGACAAGGGAGTGGGGGCGAGGCTGAGCCCCGCTGTCTGTGTGAATAAATGCAGATAGGGAGGCTCAGGAGCCAGTCCACGTGAGTGCCCCCATAGGAAGCGGCTTTCTATGGGGGCACTCACCGAAAAGGTAGAGCCAGGAGCACTGGTGGGGGACCCAAGAAGAGAAAGATTGGGGCTCCTCTGTGCAAAACAATTGCACAGAGCAGGTAAGTACAACACGTTTATAATTTCAATAGAAGAAAATCAAACCTTTGCAAATCACTTTAAAATCTAAGCCCAAAAACAAATATATAATATATTGTAGCTTACCTGTCCTTAGGCCTGGTTCACATAAGTTGTTTGCGAATTTGAGGCGATTGTACACTTGTTCATATGTATTGAGTACTACTACTACAACAAGTACTATTACTCTTTTGAGGGAGCAAGGATTTGCCTGGGAGGTGAGTTAAGGGTTAATGTGGTTTTAAAGCCTCAGACTGGGTTCACATATCTGCAGGGCCAATTTCAGTGCGATTTTTCATAGGAGTCCAGTGCGGTTTTATTCACCAGCTCAGATGCAAATTTTTAAAGTGTAACTCTTGAAATCACACCTGAACCAGACTGAAAATCGTACAGGACTCTTTTTAAAAAGGCACTGTGGTCGGCCTGCACATATGTGAACCGAGTCCATAAAAAGCCGGTTTGGTTCACATGTCATGCAAATTGGGTGCAGTTTAAAACACATCCATTTTGCATATGTATGAAAAGGCTGTTTACCTTTCTATGCATTCTATCCATTACGGTAAAAACCTTCTGTGTAACAGAATCCCCCCCCACCCCTTATACTTACCTGACCCCTTCCTTGATCCAGAGCTGTGCATGAGAGTAGTGGCTCTCCCAGCTCTATCCCTCCTCACTGGGCAGATTGATAGCAGCAGGAGCCATTGGCTCCCGCTGCTGTCAATCAAATCCTGTGACGAGGGAGCAGGGGACGGGGTCGAGCCATCTTTTCTGTGTCAATAGACGCAGACAGGGCGGCTTGGGAGCGAGCCTGCACGAGTATCCCCATAGGAAGCTGCTTCCTATGGGGGTACTGTTGGAATAGGAGGAGCCAGAATTGCGAGAAGAGGAGGATCAGGGCTGTTCTGGGCAAAACCATTGCACAGGGCAGGTACATATATCATGTTTATTATTCTATTAAAAAAAAAAAGAAGCTGTAATAATAATAAAACTAGCTTGCTTTCCAAATTGCATCAAAATCGCATTTACATGCAATTTCTATATATTTACATTGAAGGCTATGGGGCCAAAATCACGCTGGAATCACACCAAAGTAGTGGAAGTAGGAAGATTTTCCAAAATTTCACATATTAGTACATTATGTAAAATATTCCTCCATTTCCTAGACTGATATATTTTAGCTTTTATTTTTATATTCTTTATTTTAAGCAGCTTTTTATACAAAAAAGCAAAAAAGAAAACAATTTCATAGATATCAAACGATATTGCTTCAACAAATATCTTAAACGGGCACACATGGCCCATAGATCATATTCCTTATTTTAAAATATCAATAATAGCGAGCTTTTAATTCAATATTGTCGTGACTGTACACTTATTTAAAAAGAAACAAAACAAAAAAAAAACCAAGGGGGGCGTGGCCATGCGATGGCGGAGTGAGGGAACGCTAGGCCGAAGCTCCGTCCAGACCGATCCTACAGAGTGATTTCTGCCTGAACCTTCGGCAGCTGAATATGCGAAAAAGGATCAAGAGGATCAAAAAGAGGCTCAAAAAAAAAATCTTCAACCGACAGGTGCTGGACCGATTACCCGTAGGGCACTCCTTGCTAACTTTTTCACTCCACGGGTCTCTGCTACTTTAGAGCAGCCGTGGGTTAACATGGCACCGGAACCTGAGCCTCAGAGCGTGGCGAACCATGACTGCTCTGCCAATACTTGCTCTATCCCAGTACCTACAGATGGGCTCATTCGAGATATGCCAACACAGTCAAAGGCTACAAATCCACAATCTGCACAGACAGAAGCTCTACAGCACCCAGCAGAAGACACCATGTAGCCGGTTTTAGTGTCTCATACACAGCCATCCCTACATCCGATCCCTGGTCTCTCTGCTCTGCTGGTGGATCCTGATACTAGGCCTTTTTTAGCCACGCTGTCCACTAAGACAGATATGGACCGTATGACACATACCTTGCAACAGGATCTTAGGGATGATCTCAGGGATGTCAGGGACTCTACGCAGATTGTCTTCACGGATAGATACTCTTGAGGCAACCCAGACCTCAACCTAGACCCTAACCGATCAAAGGCTGACTGCTGTAGAGGCAAGGCTGATTTAGAAAACAATAGCAGGAGGAACAACTTAAAGCTGTGGGGTATACCAGAATCTACGCCATCTAGATAGCTTTGCCTTGCAGTTATAGCCATACTGAATAAAGTCCTGGGCTGAGATCCAGCTATAGACTCCAAGGTCCTATGTTCCTATCAGATGGTAGACCGTGAGACACTTTATGCAAAGTGCACTTTTATAACCTTAAAGAGGAGATTCTTCGTAAAGCGTGGTCTATGGGCTCGATTGACTTTAATGGTGCCTCTATTCAAATGTTACTGGACCTCTCCAGATGCACTTTGTAGATGCGCCACATCATGAAGCCCCTGTTAGAAAAGCTGCGAGAAGAAGGCGCTACATATTGTTTGGTGTTCCCATTTCACTTGTCCATACAGAAAGGGCATCATTGCTACACATGCCTGCCCAACTGCCAGAAATGTTCTCTAAACTGGATATTCCAGTTATTTAAGTTCCTGACTAGACAGCTGTGGATTCTAAGCTTAACCCAAACCTTCCTCCACTTATATAGCTGGACTATTCTAGCAGAAGGAATGTATCAAGTAGGGCTACTTAAGTTTAGCTAAGTTTAACACTAACGACTCACATGACATAAGAAAATATTGAGATTACCATCTCTGGGGTTTTTTTTTTCTTCTCATCGTTAAAGACTCAAAGGTTATGCATGCAGGTTGCTAACACATTTTACCTCCATAAAAAGATGATCTGCAGACTGTTTGAACCATGTATGGTTGATCCCAGTTTACCTGTCTCCTTCCTGCATGAGCTGGGGAGGGCTACAGGGCTGTGGGGACCTAAGGCAATGGTGTGTAGATCCCCAATATGCCTCTTGGCGAAACATTGGTTCCTGGCAGCTGCCGGGTTCTACCATCGGGATAGGACCTTAGCATGCCTCTTGGGTAATCTACTCAGGATACATTGAATTTTGTAAAGCACCTTGGGTTTATCCCTAGCACTAATTATATTGTTTCATCTTTACTCAGATTCCACTAAGACCTATGGCATTTACATGCCGGTTGTTGGATATTTTTTTTGTAACCATATGACACGCTCACTGGGTAATTTGTTATAGAGTGCTTTTATTTCAGTTCAGTAAAGTTATATTGCTTATATTTGAAAATTATTTTTTTTTCTCCTCTATACCTACGGTCTGCCTAGATGTTGTTGTAGTCCATGCTAGGGTTTTTTTTATTATTTGTCTAAATGTCAGGTACAAGTAACTCACATTGTTTATATAGAAATCTGGTTTTAGCACCACTACTCCATAGTCGCATCTCAACTTCCCCCACATAAGCTTGTGCCTTATTGTACTCTCCCTCCTTGGAATTATTCTGAGAGGGACCTCAGGGGTGGGTAGGCTTTGGAATACTGGAGCTGCAGCTCAGTTTTAGGGTCTTGGCAATCTTCTCATAGCCTAAGCCATCTTTATGTAGAGCAGCAATTCTTTTTTTCAGATCCTCAGAGAGTTCATTGCCATGAGGTGCCATGTTGAACTTCCAGTGACCAGTATGAGAGAGTGAGAGCAATAACACCAAATTGAACACACCTGCTCCCCATTCCCACCTGAGACCTTGTAACACTAACGACTCACATGACACATGGGGAGGGAAAATGGCTAATTGGGCCCAATTTGGATATTTTCACTTAGGGGTGTACTCACTTTTGTTGCCAGCGGTTTAGACATTAATGGCTGTGTGTTGAGTTATTTTGAGAGGACAGCAAATTTACACTGTTATACAAGCTGTACACTCACTACTTTACATTGTAGCAAAGTGTCATTTCTTCAGTGTTGTCACATAAAAAGATATAATAAAATATTTACAAAAATGCGAGGGGTGTACTCACTTTTGTGAGATACTGTATAAGAGAAGAAAATGCAGCACATAAATGTCCATTAAAAAGAGAAAAAATGTCCATCATTCCCGGGAAACACCTGAAATGTAAGTGACCCTTGTTTTGCAGGTGGGCAAAAAGTCCTGCACCAGCACCACAATAAGCCAGGCCTCTTACCCTCAGGAATGGACCACTAAATTATAGGTGGTCATTAATGCCCAAACACCAATCTCCTCTGAATCATATCCACTGCGGACTGCTCCAGCTTGAATCCAATGCCATAGTCCCCTCTCAAAGCATCTCTCCTCAGATTGAAAGGTGTAAGAACAGATACCACTTAATGGAGTAGTATGTCAAAAGCAATTGAAATTTATTGTAACCAAACAAATATACTCACATAATGTATAATAAAAACGAGCATGTCATGCAAACAATTCAGATGGTTTCAAACCAACAAGATGCACAGCAACGCCACACGTCCATTAAAATCAATGTAAGTCAATGATATCAGAGACATCAGTGGACACGAGCCCTTTGCTGAACAACCATTGACAGACAGAAGATGTTTTATATAGAAGTGGTAGAAATACCAAAAAACATCCTGTTGTAGGGTAGCATCTCTCTCCCCCAGTCTCCCAATTATGCTCCTGCATCATAACCATTCTGACTAGGGATGACTCTTCCCCTGGCAAAGCAGGGACACTGAACCATTGGCTCACCCTTAGTGAGAATGCAGGAGTACAATTTAGAGGCATGAGTAGAGAGTTAAAAGACTCAAACCATTTATTTATTTATTTATTTAGTAGGAAGTAGAGAGGAGACGTTACTGGAAGTGACAGCAGAGGAGAATCCAGAAACGTCAGTGCAGCACTGGATGAAAGATGTAAGGGTCTGTCAGAAGTCCAGAAATGAATTGACCTACACACACTAATTACAAGCAAACTGATCACAGGAGAAATCTGCACTTGGATATCAGGACACAGTTTGGATTTTACACATGCAATTTACCCCTGCAGGGGTGCTTGCCTCTGGTGAGTAGGGGCACCTGAGGGGGAGCACACGTGGAGCCACTTGGATGCACAAGAGATATATTTTGAAGTTGATGCACTGAAGTCACCTTGCAATTGTCACAATATCATCACTGTTCACAGAGACGTTTTATACTAAGGAATATAGCAATACCATCGTTTATGAAGACATTCATGTCCTAAGAACTTTTTTTGCACATATTTTACGATTTGATATATACCAGTTTTATTGATTTGTGGGCTGTAATCACTAATTCATTTCTGATTGTGGTTCATTTGAAATTTTATTGAATTTATAATCACAGAGTTTTGATTTAAGTTCCTTACTGATATATATATGTATTGCACAGATGGGGTTGGGGTTAAGTTATTGAGCACATGACACTTTATGAAATGGCACAATAGATTAAGCACACTGTGGCTTGAGCATACACATGTTCACTCACTTTAACCCAAATCAGACAGCACCAATTCCCTCAACACCAGATCTTGATGAGTTGTCACCCTATAACAGGTACCTAAACAAAGGCCTTCATGGCAGGATCACCAAGCGTTACTTTGATGGAAACTGCAGATTTACAATTGATTAAAAATGGCTTTTGAAGAGCCATTAAAATTATGTGACATTAGGTTCTCCTCCCATACAACTCTCTACTCTTCAATTTAATACCTTTCCATTACAACAAGTAAAGTCATTTCATTTGTGTGTTCTTCTTTAAAATAAAATAAATACTATAGCCATATGTATTTTTAAATGCTATGTAGTATAGCACATCTGTTCAAAGTGGTGACTAAGCTCTTGCGTGAAACACGTTAGATACTCCATAGGCATGCAGCTTCACATGGCTTTGAAATAAAACATCTGCGTGTAAATAGGCAGTGATTGCTGTATTCATTCTCTGTTGGGATATATATACAGTATATAGAGGATAAACGGATAAGATGTGCTAGAACTAAAATGATCTGGTCTTTGGAGGAAGGAAAAATAAACATTAAAGCGGTAGTAAACCCGCTGCCAAAAAAATAATAAAAAAAAATCCTGCAAGACAATAGCATAATATGTTAGTATGCATCGCATGCTAACATATTATGAAATACTTACCTTAGAACGAGGCCCCCGATGCCCGAGTCGGTCAGCGCTAAGGACGCTGACATGTTGGTCCTCTTCTTTCTTCTGGGTAAGCGGCTCCGGCGCTGCGAGTGGCCGGAGCCGCGTGACGTCACTTCCGGCCATGCGCGCGGGAGCTCTTCGCTCCGGCAGCCAGCTCTGAGTTGCCGGCCGCCTCGGCCGGATCGTCAGAGCGCATGCGCCGCTAATGTCAGCGGCTGCTTGCAGGGCGAATATCTCCTAAACCATGCAGGTTTAGGAGATATTCTTTTTACCTACAGGTAAGCCTTATTATAGGCTTACCTGTAGGTAAAAACAGCTTTTAGGGTTTACTACCGCTTTAAGGAATGCACAATTCAATGAAAATGTGTGATGGCTTTAAAGTGTATAAAAGCTCTAACAATGATTTTCTCTTATTTGCTCCCCTTTGGTCTGTTAAATATACCATTGAAATAGTATGGTATATTTGTTCAGTAAGTGCATATAAATATCTGTTGATCCTTGAGTTTAAATATACTTCAAAATGTATCTGTAATAAAACTTTTTGTTTTAACCCTCATGCACGCTAGACGTTTTTTATGCTGCTCCTAGGAGCGTTCAACATTTTTTTTCCTGCCTCTGGACTAAAGGGCGATAACCGGCTTGTATTAAAGGGACATTGGCACTGATTATCAGTGTCCTGATTATTAGTGCAAGCCCAACAGTGCTGTCAATCAGTCCCCATCAATGCCTACTCATCAGTGATGTCTATCAGTGTTGTCTATCAGTGTCCATCAGTGCCACCTATCAGTGCTGTTTATTAGTGCTACCTATCAGTGCACATCATTGCTGCCTATCAGAGCCCATCAGTGCTGCCTATCAGTGCAGCCTTATCAGTGTCTCCTCATCAGTGCTGTCTCATCAGTGCCCTCTATCAGTGCCGCCTTATCAGTGCCCATCAGTACAGTCTATCCGTGCCCATCGGTGCAGCCTCATCAGCGCACATGAGTGAAGGAGAAAAATGACCTGTTGCTAAATTTTATAGCAAACTATGAAAAATGTTTTGTTTTTTTTTAAATGTCGGTCTTTTTTCATTTGTTTAGCAAAAAAATAAAATACCTAGTGGTGATTAAATACCACCAAAAGAAAGTTCTATTTGTGTGAAAAAAAAAAAAAAATTTCATATAGGTACAGTGTAGTGTGACCGTGCAATTGTCATTCAAAGTGTGACAGCACTGAAAGCTGAAAATTGGCCTGGGCAGGAAGGGGGTAAAAGTGGGCAAGTGGTTAATGGCAGGGGAATCCAGAAGCAGAAGAGTTTTGGCAGAAAAAATGCATGACACCTTAGATTGAATGGAGAAGGATTAGAACTCCTGTCAGGTTTTACCACCATATGAGGCCCCATTGGAGAGATGTCTTCACTTCTAGAGATGGCAGGGGGTTTGCTAAATCTTGAAATTCATGAAACGCAAACAAAGCCCAGCAGGGAATCACATTGAAGTCTATGGCAGATCTTGATAATACATTCTGGTCAATTCAAATGTTAATAGTTACATAGTTGGTAAAGTTGGAAAAAGACACAAGTCCATTCAGTCCAACTTGTGTGTGCGCTTATATGTTAATAGTACATTGTGTACCCCTGTATGTTGTGGTCGTTTGCCCATCTAATAATTTTTTGAAATGATCGATGCTCCCCACTGAAACCGCTGCTTGTGGAAGAGAATTCCACATCCTTACCACTCTTACTGTTAAGAACCCTGAAACTAGAACAGGCTTAACCCTGGGACTTTTAAACGGTATGGCACCCCCAAGAAATTAATTTAGTATAAGATATAAGTTGCATACATTTTATTGGAAAGTTACATGATAATTGTATATTCGCGTGTGTGTTCAACCTGACTTACCTGAACACAGAAAAAGGTTGAAATGGTTGATACATTGATAATTGTAAAC
>BLSH010314285.1:834354-845734 GCA_018402905.1 Glandirana rugosa | reverse complement strand
CCTACTCCCTTACCACCGCCACTTCCACCTACACTGCCACGGTCACGGCCTAGTCAACCTCTAGGCTCCTACTCCACATCCACCCCCCTTCCCATTTTTTTATTTGATTTTAATTTATTTTCCCTATCCCCATTTATTTGTAGGGCACTTGCCCTAGTTTGAAGATGATTTTAGAACAGTTATATGGTTTCTACCGTTAATTAATACTTTTCAGACACAGTTTGAAGATGATCCACATTCACCTCCATTTTTGCTTTTTTTATGTTTTTATTTTTTTTAAAATATTTAAAGTTATTTCCCTGTCCCCATTTTTTTGTAGGGCACTTGCCCTACCCTTACCCCCATTTTACTTCCTTTTGCAGCCCTCTAGGGCTTTCCAGGACTTTGTTACAGCCATTTTTGTGCCTAAAAGTTCGGGTCCCCATTGATTTCAATGGGGTTCGTTGTCTGTGCGATCGTTCGGGTTCCGTCCGGACCCGGACCCGGACTTTGTCCCGAAGTTCGGCCGGACCAGCAGAACCCGAACTTCCAGAGGTTCGCTCAACTCTAGAAATGACACTTAGCTATAATGTAAAGTAGTGAGTGTACAGCTTTTATAACAGTGTAAATTTGCTGTACCCTTCAAAATAACTCAACACACAGCCATTAATGTCTAACATTACGGTACTGTGATGTCCTCATGCAAACAGTATACAGTATTTTGCTAATGTTAATGATGGAGTTAAGTTAAATAGAGCTTCAGTGAGGTGTGTGGTTAAGGATACGAGATGGGTATTATTTCACTCTGGTATATTTATTTTTTGAGATTCTTGAGATTATAGATGTTAGAATTGTTTTGTATAGTTTTCCTATATATATATATATATAAAAAAAAGCTTATGTGACTATGTCAACTGTCAAATTTCATAGCAGATTTGGTTCCTTTTCTTCATGTTTTCGGGAACCTCTAAAAGTTGTACTGAGCGATTTATATTGTTTGATGCTTTAATGTGTACTAACCTTGTCTGATGATACAACTTTGATGTACCAATATGTTACATGTGTTTTGTTTGCTGTACACTAATTGCATATGGCAATAAAAAAACCTTTTAAAAAAAGTGTGGAGAGTTTCACTCCTGTCCTGGTCTATAGGAAAAGGGGCTGTAATTTTTAAGGACCTGCAAAGCACGGTCAGTGAGAACCCAAACTTATCACAGCTGAGCTCACCAAGGAGCAGTCTTAAGCTTGGGCAGTGTTCTCAAGAGCTTCTGATGGTGGAGATGGGTTGATTGCTTACTGCACCCAGATCGCTACCCTAGTTACTACCAGCCAAGACAAGGTGAGTGAGAAGCTTCGATCCTTGGAATGATGAGTTGTGGATCAGTACTGCAGAAGAGCTACAAGGGACTGAGTACAGGGCAACATTCAGGGGTCTGAGGGGACTGGAGACTATATGGCGTAAAGGGTTTCCAGGGACACATAAGAGAGTGCACAGCGGAACTTCCAAGGACAAGGTATTACTCAGCCTGCAGGATTTCAAGGGATAGGTAAACAGAGTGCACAGCAGAACTTCCAGGGACTAGGAGTTACAAATTACAGGACTTAGCACCACATGGAAAAATGTTGCTCAGGCAAACATGTCTGATCTTAGCACAGTGTACCCAGAATCACTGATCGCCAAACTGGGCAGGGGCTGGTCCTATATTAGACAGAATGTGGAATTGGGTAGTGTCTAAGGCTTCCTAACCAGTGCATGAGTAAGGAGAGAACAAACCATCATTCAATGGGACCACAGATAATACTGTATTTCAGCTTTGCAGCCACAGCAAGGTAAGAGCTGTCCCCCTGACTATAGGACTTTAAGGAAACAGATCCGTTTTACCACTGAGCTGTGGCAGTATTTTGGACTGCACAAGGTCTAAGGGAAGGTATCGCCATCTCCTGGAACCTGTACCTGAACCTACGAATGTTATGCCTGTGAAAGTAAGTTATATAGAAAAATGGTTGTGCCATGAGGCCTTGGGCCACCCACAACCAGGCAGACCTTAATAGGTCACCCATGTGGTGGCCAGAATCCCGGCTACAAGGGGGGCCATGTCTGTGTTAACAGTATTTTACTACTACTTAAAGTTGCCCTGTGTTGGCAGCAAGCTGGAGATCCACATCACACAGAGGAAAATGGTCCAAATGTTCAGCAGTTCTTCTGGCTCCTGCACAGTGCTCCAATTAACAATGCTGCTCGCTCCTCAAGGGACGCGTTAGACCACTAGAGGTTTGGGCCTCTGCTCTCTGTTTGAGGGCAGAGCAGCCAGCGCTGGGCAACTTAATATGGTAATAAATAACTTTTAACACATTAAAAACACACAAATTCTTTACTTGCTATGCAACCTGACATCTGTTTTTTCCCCTAAGAAAATAACAGCACCGCTAACAGGTATCGCTGGGATGATGAGAGTGGGATATAATTTAATTACATACCCATTGATTATTTTATTCCCTGATGGTTTTATAAACTGAAAGGTGTGTATTAATCCTGCCTTTTATTGTGGTAGAACTTCCCTGACTGTTTGTGTAAATGCATGGTTTTGTCGGAGAACGGTAGGGGAAATTATCTAATAATAGTATTGTTATGCTTACCTTTGACAAGTTATAGTTTACTAAATGGCTGGGAAATTCAAAGAAAAAAATGAAGGCTTATAAGCAAACAATTTTCTCACTGTTACCTAAGAAAGGGGCTGAGAGACATCTATTGGGAAGTAAATTTATGCAGAATTCTACCAGGGATTGCTGCTTATCTGGGTATTAAAAGCTGATTCTAGGCAAATTGTAAAGAGAAGCTATTGAATGCACAAAAAGTACACAGCTTACCTATCTATTCCTCCTGTAGGATTAACTGTATCACACCAGGACATCCAATTACTTCAAGGATTTGTATAGGCATGACCCCAATTTACCACCAAGCCTCCCTCTCTCCTTCTAGAGCATGTCCCAGCATCACTTTTTTATTTTACTTGTACCTGTAGTCAGAAACAACTTTTATCACTCCCTGTATGTCACCAACAGGCTTGCAGGGGCAGCCAGGCTGGAGGTAACCTGCTATACTGACAGAAGCAGACACGCAATAACGCTGGCAGGATGGACCTTATGAGGAGTACCTGCATGGGGACAAGTTAACTTATGTTTCACTGTTGGGTCATATTGTAGCACACACTACAGACCTAGTACTTTTGAACAGATGTTATTTCCTTGTTGGTCGGCTACCCCCTATTGCTTATACAGATCCTTATTGGGATCTACGCTGCTCCACTGTGAATATTGAATATACATTCTATACACAATACCATCATAAGGAGTCTAGTACTGCTATTCCTTCAATAAGAAAATGTTGATACATATAGCTACAGAATTCTTAGGTGCCCTATTAGCCTTTGTGAGCCTCTGTGTCCACCCCACAGACCTGTTAGTCTCCACTGCCACACTATATGCCATAAAATTGATACCTAGTCCATGGGTCTTGAAGAAGCTGCGCAGTCTAGGGAAACACGTTGACCCTTGAAGGACCACGCCGTTACTATATTTTCAGCCTGCTTTGAGTGGGAATATAGGTGTTGTAAGGTCTATGTATCATCCAGCTGTGACACTATATGTTTTTACTTTTTATATCATGTTTCTATGAACTTTTAATTATGTATAAATAAAATGTATATTTTATACTATCGCTATCTTGTCTCATGTCGTCATGCCATTAAAGTCCAAGACCAGCAGGATATTCTCCTGCTGGTCTCTCCTTTTTTCCTTTTTCTCTTGTTATTCTGAAGAAATCACTGTGTTTGTCTGTGTCCATGTGGGGAAATGAGTCTAATGGGAGTGGTTTCATAATTATCAATCAGCTGTGCACCTGCAGGGCTCTAAGGAGGAAAGCTGCTGGGCCTGCATCCAGTGGTGTATCATCCATGGGTGCAGGGTGTTCACTGAACACGGGCCCTGAGGGGTTGGGGGGCCCATTGTGCACCCATGGATGATCTCTCCCTGGTTGACAGCCAGGGATGATCGGTGCAGTGTGGGCTTGCACACGGGCCCACTCATTTCATGATACGCCCCTTCCTGCATCCCTTTATATGTGATTTCCTATGGGGAGTATCTCACCAAAAATGACATTTTTGTTACAGGGGATGTCTGAAATCTGACTTGTATCTTAGTGGCAGACTTCTGGGAAAATCAATAAGCCAATCACATAAGCAGGAAATTATGTTTCTGAGGGACATTCTGTACACATTTTGTGTACATAACACCTCCAGGCAGCCATATTGCATTGCATTTTCAGAAAATTGCAGAGCTGCAGAATGAAAAGGAAAGGTAATTTTTAATAACATTCAATTACAATATGACAATTGTATACGCTATATTATGTTTTCTTTACTTGCTATTTTTTTTCCCCCCGCAAAAGGGGAATTACCCTCCAGGATTTCTCCCGAGCCTCTCCCATTCTCTGGAATTCCCTACCCCAATCTGTCAGACTGTCCCCAAATCTATCCAGTTTCAGGCGATCCCTGAAAGCTTTTCTCTTCAGGGAAGTCTATCCCACCTCCACCTAACAACTGCACTTTTATTTTCTTCATCAGCTCATCCCCCACAGTTATTGCCCTTTCTTATCACTTGACCCTCCCTTCTAGATTGTAAGCTCTAATGAGCAGGTCCCTCTGATTCCTCCTGTATTGAATTGTATTGTAATTGTACTGTCTGCCCTAATATTGTAAAGTGCTTCGTAAACTGTCGGCGCTATATAAATCCCTTATAATAATAATAATAATAATAATAATAAATGTCTTTTCCTCCAGATGTAAAGAGTGCCCCCTTGTCCTCTGTAATAACCTGAAAGTAAATAACTCTGCGCCAAGTTCACTATATGGACCAACCAATGTATTTATACATGGTGATCATATCCCCCTGAGTACTGAGAGCCTTGAGCATAAATCCTCAAATTTTTTTTTTGTTCCAAAAAATATTTTATTGAAAAGCCAAGATACATTTACTGAGAGCCTTGAGCATTAAGCCTCAATTTTTTTTTTTTGTTCCAAAAAATATTTTATTGAAAATCCAAGATAAATTTACTGAGAGCCTTGAGCATAAAGTCTCATATTTTTTTTTGTTCCAAAAATATTTTATTGAAAAGCCAAGATAAATGTACATACAAATATAAGGCCTCATACACACGGACGTTTTTTGACGCTGGCGTTTTCTGGCGATTTTTGCAGCTCTCCATGTTAGTCAATGGCCCCATAAAAACGTCTGCGTTTTTGAGCTGTAGGTGGCATCGGCGTTAGTGAGCAGAAAGTAGAACCCATGGCCATCGCGTTCTGAGGCTGTAACGTTTTGACGTTTTTTGACGCCGACGCCACAAAACGCCAACAAACGCCAACTAACGCCAACAAGCGCCAACTAATATTGTACCGGCGTTTTTTGACGCCGACGTTTTTAGGTTGAAAAATTGCAGAGGGATGATTTTTTTTTAAAAAACGCCTATTGACGCCGACGCTCGCTAACGCTCAAAAACGCCAATGCATAAGGCCGAAAAACGTCGACTTTTTTTCCTTGACGTCGGACCCGACGTTTTGTTTATTTTTTTAGACACGCCCGTGTGTATGAGGCCTAACAGTTCACCGAACATCTTAAGTAAAAGCCTCATATTTTAATAGAAGATCATCAATGCAGTTTTTGATAATGTTTTGCTGTCACTGAACATTGGTAGAGACCACCACACAAAAGCTGGTGTCAGGTCGACCCCTTCCCGCTCAGAGACATTTTCAATATGGATAATTATTGTAATTAATGGACCCTTTTATGAAGCCCTTGGGACATCCCCAATTGTGAAAATTGCAGCAGTTCCTAATTAAAAATATGGAACACTATGAGTCCAGACATACAAGGATAAAAGAAAACAATTAGTCATTTTCAAAGAGGGATTGTTGTCAGAAGGGCAATATTATATGGATGTTAGCATGCAATGTGACCAGCAGAGCGTGGTGGGATAGACCTCTGGCTAAGTACTCTCTGATGTGAGAAAATGACAGTCAGCTACAATTTACTAGTATTTAATCAATGCAACACAGCATGGGGCAGGTGTATCAGGGATACTTTTGTCTATTAGAATGATATAGTGGCCATTCATCCATCACATCTAGACAATTTAATAGAATCTTGTGGGTTGGGGAACAGAAAAATAGCCTGAACATTACATATGTTTTATATAGAGGCTTTTTTTAATAGTGTGGACTATGTACTGCCTGTTACACCATGGTGCAAGAGCTTTAAGGAAACACATGTGGTTGGAAACAAGGGAGCTGTCATTGCTGATTTGATTTTTAAAGATGTGGATTTCAGGGCCATCATCTTCTGAGTCAATGACCTGGAACAAGCAAGAAGCAAAGGAGTGCAGATTTTGTTTTAGGCTTTGCTGGTTGCATGCTTGTTCCAGGTTAACCACTTCAGCCCCAGAACGTTTTACCCCCTTCATGACCAGACCATTTTTTGCAATGCCGCACTGAGTTATTTTAACTGACAATTTTGCGGTCGTGCAGTGCTGTATAATTGATGTCTTTTTTTCCCCACAAATAGACCTTTCTTTTGGTGGTATTTTATCTCCTCTGGGGTTTTTATTTTTTGCGATATAAACAAAAAAAAGAGTGACAATTTTGAAAAAAAAAACTATATTTTTTCATTTCTGCTATAATACATATTCAATAAAAATGTTAAAAATTGAAATCTAATTTCATCAATTTAGGCCAATATGTATTCTGCTACATATTTTTGTTAAAAAAAATGGTGCAAATCAGTGATTTTTAACGGGAATGCGACATTGAGGCGGACAATCTGACACTAAGGGGTTGATTTAATAAAGCTGGAGAGTGCAAAATCTGGTGCAGCTCTGCATAAAAGCCAGCTTCCAGGTTTTATTGTCAAAGCTTAATTGAACAAGCTGAAGCTGATTGGTTACCATGCACAGCTGCACCAGATTTTGCACTCTCCGGCTTTAGTAAATCAACCCCTAAGACCCCTTTCACACCAAGGCGTTTTTCAGACGCTTTTGCACAAAAAATAGCGCCTAAAAAGCGCCTGAAAAATGCCCCCTAATACACCCCAGTGTGGAAGCTGCTTTCACACTGGGGCGGTGCGCTTGTGGAACGGTAAAAAAAAGTCCTGCAAGCCGCATCTTTACAGCCGTGTGGGAGCTGTACCGCCCCTGCTCATTGAAAACAATGGGGCAGCGCTCCCGAAGCGCCTGAACACCGCTTTGGAAGTGCTATAAACCGGCACTTTTAACCCCTTGTGGGGGGGGGGGGGGGGGGAAAGGGTTAAAAGCTCACTGCAGCCACCCGAATAGTGGCACAATAGCACGGCTATAATGAGCGGTAAAACGCTGCTAATTAGCCCCGTTTTACCGCTGACGCTCGAGTGGCTCCGATGTGAAAGGAGCCTAAGTGACACTTTTTGGGGACCAGTGACACCAGTACAGTGATCAGTGCTAAAAAAATGCACTGTCACCGTATAAATGACACTGGCAGGGAAGGGGTCTTACCCCACGGAATTCTAGGTCATGGGCCATGCAGCTTGTATTGTTATCTAACCATTGTATTTATATATATGAAATTGATTGATGAGGAATCTATATTATGTATTATATGACTATTTAATTGTTGATCATGTTTTGCTAATTTGGATCACTCTCGTGACCTTATGTATCCCATCCTTCATTTAAAGTCCCACCCACTTGCTCTATTGCAGATCAGTGCAATTTTTATATATCATATACAGGGATGGAAGCTACAGTCTTACCAGGCTACCTAAAGCTTCATTTAGGCTGGGTTCACACTGCAGCGATGCGGGAACCCTGCGAATTCACTGCAGGTTCCCGCATCGCATGTCTCTGAACGGCAGTTCACACTGCCATATGCAAACTCTGGGGAGTGTTAATGACACAACCAAATAAGTACGCATATCGCACTGCAAACTGCAAACTCGCACAGGATTCGGATCGCATGGTGCGAACCACCATGCGATCCGATTCTGACCCTGCAAAAAAAAGGGTCCTGTGCGAGTTTGCTCCGATTGCGATGCGAATTCAGCCATACAATCTCTATGGCTGATTTTGCATCGCACAGAGATCGCATATGACTCACACTGCAGTGCGGTGCGAAATCATATGCGATCTCTAAGATGGGAGCAGTGTGAACCCAGCCTAAAAGTCCCACCTCCTTTGTTCCCCCACCCTCTCCTTATTATGAATTAGGGATGGAAGTTTGTGTTCATGTCCAACTGGTTTATTAGTTTACCTCAGCTGTCTGCCCTATTGGTCCCATGATTACCTATTCTAGTTTAACCACTTGCTTACTGGGCACTTAAACCCCCCTCCTGCCCAGACCAATTTTCAGCTTTCAGCGCAGTCGCACTTTGAATGACAATTGCGTGGTCATGCAACACTGCACCCAAATGACATTTTTATCATTTTTTCCCCACAAATAGTGCTTTCTTTTGGTGGTATATAATCATTGTTGGGCTTGTTATTCTTTGCTAAAAAAAAACCCCAAAAAGACCAAAAAAATTGTAAAAAAACAAAACAAAAATGTTTCATAGTTTGTTATGAAATTTTAAAAATAGGTAATTTTTCTCCTTCATTGATGTACGCTGATGAGGCTGCACTGATGGGCATTGATGGGCACTGATAGACTGCACTGATGGGCACTTACAGGCTGCACTGATGGGCACTGATGGACACTGTATAGGCTGCACTGATAAGGCGGCACTGATAGGCGGCTCTGATAGGCGGCTCTGGTGGGCAATGATGAGGTGGCACTGATGGGCACTGATAGGTGGCACTGATGGGTGGCACTGATAGGCACTGATGGGTGACACTGAAGGGCACTGATGGGTGGCACTGATGGGTGGCACTGATGGGCACTGGTAGGCGACACTGATTGGCAGCACTGGCAGGTGGCACTGATGATGAGGCACTGATGGACACTGGTAGGCAGCACTGATGCGCATTCATAGGTGGCACTGGTGGGCATTGATAGGTGGTGAAATTGATGGATGGGAAACCTATATTATGTATTATATGACTAAAGTTCCACCCACTTGCCCTATTGCATATCAGTGCAATTTGTATATATGATATACAGAGATGGAAGCTACAGTCTTACCAGGCTACCTAAAGCTTAATTTAAAGTCCCACCTCCTTTGTTCCCCCACCCTCTCCTTATACTGTAATAGGATCTGTGAATGGGGAAGAGAACCTTGTGACTGACCAGACTCTAATCCATTCACAGATCCTATTACAGGCAGAGTAATCAGTGAAAGAACATTTCTCATTGGAGAAGAGCACAGAAGGGGCGTGTCCCTGTCAAATTATCTTTAGTGCAGCTGAGCCTGGAGATCCAAAGCTGTTAAAGCGCTATAACACCCAAAACAAAAAATGTAATATATTACAGCTTACCAATCATTATTGTGGTAGCTGCATTTGTTTTTTTTTTTTGTTTTTTTAGTCTTTTCCCTCTGTTTTCACCTTATGATCTGGCCAGTAACACATCTCCTGTAATTGAGTGCCCCTACTCTGGATGAAGGAGCACAGGGGGCACCTTGGCACTTTTGGACAGCAACATTGTCAGTCGGGGGGAGTGTTATATAGATTAGGTAGATTTAGAAACACTAACACACTAAAGCCAGTGGCGGCTTGTGCTCAAAACTAACATCACCCCCCCAGTGGGAGACGGAAAACGGATGCCTTACCTTATGGGGGAAGGAAGAGCCGGGGCCGCTCTCCGATTCTGCCAGGGAGCACGCACAGAGAAATTCTCCTCCCTGGAAGTGTGTCCTGAGACACGATTGGCCAGGGAGTCCTCGAACTCCCTGGCCAACCGGGGTTTCCTGATTGGCTGTGAGGGGAATGAGGGAGACAATAGCAAATATTCATATGTTATTTCACACAAGTGGGTGTGCTCGGAGCCCACCCTTTTTTGAAGCCTAATAAAGCCTCAGGCTCTAATCATGTGCTTCAAAAAAAAAAAAAACCCCATTGGAATCCATGCGTCCGGTGCCCTGCATGTAAATTAAGGGGCCAGACACATGGATGGGGGCGGCGCCCCTGCACCCCTAATGATTGGGCCGCCACTGACTGAAGCCGAACTCCAGCTGATACTTTATAATCAGTTATGGCAAACAGCTGTTTTTCCTTTTTGGGATAAAGATTTTACATACATCTTTTGAAAAGCAACATATTTACTGGTCAGATGACCAGATGAAAAAGAAGAAGAAAGAAAGCCTACAAAAGAAAACTAATGCAACCATCATATCTAAGGTTTGGTAAGCTGCAATATAGTAAATATTTGCTTTTGGGTTGATTAACGCTTTAAATCCCACAGCCTAGAGGAGATCAATAGAAGCAGGTGTAAAAAAAGGATGAATAAAGTTAAAAACAGTATTTTAGGCAAAAGGAATGGCAATTGTATATGGCACACTGGGCTCTGGCAAACTAAATGGCATCCAGTTTGGGTTTAGATCTGCATTAAATCTGGCTGGTACACTCTATACACCTCTTATCTCTTGCATTAAACATACAGAGCTGGCGTCTTTTGCAGCTTTTCCTATTGCAAAATAGTTGCTGTCCTTGGTGCTGAAACATATTACCAGACCAAGTCTATGGGGCTTGCAGTCAATGCTTATTTTGCTGTCATGCCATTGACTGGTAATTTTCATGGTAGTACATAAAGTACTTTGAGGTGTATAATGGGGTGGGTGCTGATATTTGAATAAAAAAAAAGCCCATTCCCCCCTCGTCCCCCCACAGCCGGATCCCTCCTCTCCTCTCCTGCCAGCTTCTGTGGGGATGTGAGGATGGAGAGCGGAGGAAGGGACCAGTGAATATGTCATTTCCTGTGTCCTGTGATAACTGAGCAGAATAACCTGTGTGTTACTCTGCTTCAGTTTATGAATGGATGGGAGCTGCTGTCTCCTGTCCATTCATTTTCAATGCTGAGAAAGGGAATGGGGAATCTCTGTCCTCAGTCTCTTTCTCTGTCTCAAAGGGCAGATGTCAGGGGTGTGTTTAGACCCCTCTTATCTCACCAAAGCCCACCAACAGGGCTGATATAAAAAAAAGCAATAAATATTACAACATTAAATTGTTAAAAAATGATAAAAAAAAATTGGGTAAAAAAATAATATAATTTAAAAAACTACGGACACCCCACCCTATTGACACTGTCCACTGCCCTACTGACACCCCCTTCCCCAGGAGCACTGTGAAAAAAATAAAATAAAAAAGTACTTTAAAAAATTGTAAAAAAATAATAGATAAAAACAAAACACTAGTGACACCTTCCACTGCCCTACTGTCACTGTCCACTAC
>BLSH010314285.1:810116-827408 GCA_018402905.1 Glandirana rugosa | reverse complement strand
CAAAGCAGCGGTATGTGAAATCTCTAATTTCTGCTATCTGTCCTCAGAGCAACAGCACAGACAGCAGTAGTAAAGTAATCTATCTCAGGATGCAGGATCAGGTCTTAAAATGTCTCAAATCTGTCCCTCACGCAGTCAGCTACCTTTCCCTACACTAACCCAAGGAGCATGTGACTGCAGCACTGTGACTCCAGCTTATAAAGAGGCTGGGTCACATGATGCACCGGCCAATCACAGCCATGCCATTAGTAGGCATGACTGTGATGGCTTCTAAGGGCAAACCAGTGAAACACTTGTTGATTGGCTGCCCTGCAGCTTCTCAACACGTGGAGTAAAATAGCAGAACCCCGGACCGAACCCGAACGATTTTTGAAATGTCCGGGTCCGGGTCCGTGCCACGGACACCCGAAAGTTCGGTACGGACCCGAACGTTACAGTCCGGGTTCGCTCAACACTACACGTGAGTCCTTCTGCTTTAACTGTGAAATTCCACCAGTGCTCCTTCACTTATATAGGTGGCAACTCACCAGAACATTTTGACCCCTTTTTACTGGTAGGTCAATATGTGCTTGAGATTATGAATGCCTATTTGCTCCAGAGCCTCCAATCCTCTCCAACTGGTTGTCATGCGGATTCTATAATGGAAATGACTCCAAAGGAGACCATACAGGAAGTCTAATAGTGTAGTAGAGTTTATTAAAACCAATTCACAAATTAAAATAAAGGAATAAAACTCACATTTTGCTGTGTCAGAGTCAGAGACCCCGGCACTGAGTGTGCAAGCAACGCATGTACGAACGGATCTGATGCTGGGGCTGGTTTCCCTGATCTCCTCGGCAATCGCGTGCGCACCAAGCCTCGTTTTAGTGTCCATAGGGGTATGGACAATTTACCCGGAAATGCTGCTATGATAACGTCTCCCCTTCTACACTTACTACCCACCAGGGCCAGGACAAGGGGTGGGCAGAAAGGGAGACGGCCATGGGCACAATGGTTTATTGCAGGGCTGAGGCCCCCCTAACCCTAAGGGCCCTTTCACACGGGCTTTCTGTTACCGGATTCCGCTGATCCCCACTGAGCCGACAGATGACAGTTCCATCTCCACTCACCAAGCGGAGATGGAACTGTCAGAGCACCGCTGTCCGTTTTCATCCGATCCACTCTGATCTGACTCTACAGACAGATCTCCATCGATATGTATTTCACGGACAGGATCGGAGAGTGGCCGGTGTCAGCGGACATGTCTCTGCTGACATCCACCGCTCCATAGGGCTGCATGGAGCGTCCGTTCAGGTCCGCCTGAAAAACAGACAGGCGGACCTGAATGGAACGTGAAAGGGTCCTATGGGAGGGGGGCGCAGCTTGGCATCTTTACCCTGGGCACTGGATGACCTTGTCCCAGCACTGATACCCACCGTCATACATTCCACACCCCTCTCCTGCACATACTACCCACCGCCATACACTCCACACTCCTCTCCTGCATATACTACCCACCGCCGTACACGCTGCAGTGCACATTCCCTATTTAACATTACCACATTCTGCACTATGTAAGTCATCTAAGACTTGATTAAAGCACACCCCTTTAAGCCACGCCTGGTATTTCATGCAATTTAAGCCATGCCCACATTTTTCCACGATCCACTTTTTACAATGCCTGGGACTCACTTTTTATCTTGCACATGGGCACACTCATTTCATGATACCCCCTGATTGTCACCCAGGCAGGTGTACTCCTTATGCTTGGCTTCAAGCTGGCATGCAGACACATGGTGCATTTACTCATAGGAGGAAGAAGGTTAACTTGCTAACTTTCTACGAGACAAAGTTAGGCCCGTGAATGTGGCGTATCTGGATTTTGCAAAAGCATTTGATACAGTCCCCCACAAATGCTTAATCTACAAACTGAGGTCTGTAGGCATGGACATAGGGTTTGTTCTTGGATAGAAAACTGGCTGCGGGGGTACATCCAAAGAGTGGCATTAAATAACATGTACTCAGAATGGTCTCGGGTGGTAAGAGGGGTACCCCAAGGCTCTGTCCTGGGACCAATTCTGACACAAAAATGAGTAGGGCAATAACAACACAGCAGGATAAAGAAACCTTACAAGAGGACCTATATAAATGAATGGAGTGGGCAACTACATGGCAAATGAGGTTTAACATTGAAAAATTTTAAATAATGCACTTAGGGGTTAAAAATATAAATGCAAGCTACTCACTAGGGGGAGAACCTCTGGGGGATTCCAGGATGGAGAAGGATCTGGGTGCCCTGGTAGAAGACAGACTGGGCAATGTAATGTCAAGCTGCAGGAAGCAAAGCCAGCAGAATATTAGCATGCATTAACCACTTCAATACTGGGCACTTTTACCCCCTTCCTGCCCAGGCCAATTTTCAGCTTTCAGTACTGTCGCACTTTGAATGACAATTGCGCAGTCATGCAACAACACTGTACCCAAATTAATTTTTAATAATTTTCTTCACACAAATAGAGCTTTCTTTTGGTGGTATTTAATCATCGCTGGGTTTGCTATTTTTTACAAAAAAAAAAAGAAAAGACCAAACAAAAAGTTCTTCTTAGTTTCTGTCAGTAAATTTTGTAAATAAGTAGTTTTTCTCCTTCACTGATGTGCACTGATAGGCTGCACCGACGGGCACTGAAGAGGCACTTATGGGCACTGATTAGGTGGCACTAATATGCCGCACTGATGGACACTGATAGGTGGCACTGATATGCGTCACTGATGGGCACTGATACGTGGCACCCAAATAGAGCTTTCTTTTGATGGTATTTAATCACTGCTGGGTTTTTTATTTTTTACAAAAAAAAAAGACCAAACATTTTGAAAAAAAGTTCTTCTTAGTTTCTGTCAGTAAATTTTGTAAACAAGTAATTTTTCTCCTTCACTGATGTGCACTGATAGGCTGCACCGATGGGCACTGATTAGGTGGCACTTACTGGCACTGATGAGGCGGCACTTATGGGCACTGATTAGGTGGCACTAATATGCTGCACTGATGGACACTGATAGGTGGCACTGATATGCAGCACTGATGGGCACTGATACGTGGCACCAGTGGGCACTGATAGGTGGCACTTGTGGGCACTGATAGGCGGCACTGACAGGCACTGATAGGCAGCATGGATAGTCAGCGCTGATGGGCGGCACTGATGGGCAGCACTGATGGGCGGCACTAATTGGCACTAATCGGCAGGCAACAGGGGACTGTACGAGGAATGACTACAAGTGCTAAATGTATTCTCCATGGACGCTTGTGAGGGGATATGATAGCAATATACAAATATCTTATTGGTGATCCCAGTGTAGGGAGGAAACTTTTCTCTCCCCCTCCGCACCGGTCGGTGCATTGTGAGAGGAGAGAGGGGAGAGAGGACGTGCTGCAGCACTGTGTGCGATGTGTAGTGCCCAGGCTGCACCCCCACTATCCATCCACCCCCACCACCCAGCCAGCCATCCTCACCCCATCCATGCTCACCCACCCAGCCATCCTCACCCCATCCATGCTCACCCATCCAACCATCCTCACCCCATCCATGCTCACCCATCCATCCATGCTCAGCCACCCATCCTCCCCCATCCATCCATCCATGCTCACCCAGCCAGCCATCCTCACCCAGCCATGCTCACCCATCCAGCCATGCATGCTCATCAACCCATACATGCTCACCCAGCCATCCATCTATGCTTACCCAGCCATCCATCCATGCTCACCCACTCAGCCGTGCTCACCCAGCCATGCTCACCCATCCATCCATCCATGCTCACCCAGCCACCCATCCATGCTCATCCAGCCATCCATCCATGCTCACCCATCCATCCATCCATGCTCACCCAGCCATCCATCCATGCTCATCCAGCCATCCATCCATGCTCACCCAGCCATCCATCCATGCTCACGCACCCAGCCGTGCTCGCCCAGCCATCCATCCATCCATGCTCACCCAGCCATCCATCCATGCTCACCCACCCAGCCATGCTCACCCATACATCCATCCATGCTCACCCACCCAGCTGTGCTCACCCACCTATCCATGCTCAGCCATCCCCATCCATGCTCATCCATATTCATCCGTGCTCAGTCAGCCTCATCCATGCTCATCCATCCCCATCCATGCTCATCCATCCCCATCCGTGCTCAGTCATCCTCTTCCATGCTCAGTCATCCCCATCCATGCTCATCCATCCTCATTCGTGCTCAGTCATCCCCATCCGTTCTCATCCATCCCCATCCGTGCTCAGTCATCCCCATCTATGCTCAGTCATCCCCATCCGTGCTCAGTCATCCCCATCCGTGCTCATCCATCCCCATCCATGGCTCATTTGTGCTCATCCATACCACATCAGTTCTCATCCGTGACACATCCAAGCCACTACAGTGCCCATCGGTTCCACTACAGTGCCCACCCGTGCCACTACACTGCCCATCAGTGCCACTACAGTGCCCATCCATGCCACTACAGTGCCCATTCATGCCACTACAGTGCCCATCCGTGCCACTACACTGCTCATCCGTGCCACTACAGTGCCCATCCATGCCACTACAGTGTCCATCTATGCCACTACGGTGCCCATCCATGCCACTACACTGCTCATCTGTGCCCCCACACTGCTCATCAGTGCCACTACAGTGCCTATCCATGCCACCCCAGTGCCTCACAATAGTGTAAAAGGTAGTCAAATTAGATTTGATATGTATGCCCTAGAACACCTGACGGTGCTCCCTGCATGTTGGGCCTCTGTATGTGGCCAGGCTGTGTCACACATGTGGTATCGCCATACTCGGGAGGAGTAGCAGAATATTTTGTGGGGTGTAATTTGTGCTAGGTACATGCTGTGTGTTAGAAATATTGTATAAATGGACAACTTTGTGTAAAAAAAAAATGCGTTTTCATTTTCTTTCCACATTTTCCAAAAACTTGTGGAAAAAATGACATGTTCAAAAGACTCATTATGACTCCTAGAATATACGTTGGGGTGTTTGCTTTCCAAAATGGAGTCATTTTTTGGGCGTTTCAATTGTACTGGTGCTCCAGGACCTTCAAAAGTGCAAGAGATAGTCAAGAAATGATATGTGTATTTATGATCCTAGAACGCCTGATGGTGCTCCCTGCATGTTGGGCCTCAGTATGTGGCCAGGCTGTGTAAAAATGTCCCACATGTGGTAACGCCATACTCAGGAGGAGTAGCAGAATGTGTTTTGGGGTGTCATTTGTGGTATGCATATGCTGGGTGTGAGAAATAACCTGTTAACATATGACAATTTTCTGAAAAAAAAAGAAAAAAAATCTTCATTTTGCAAAGAATTGTGGGAAAAAATTACAACTTCAAAAAATTCACCATGCCTCTTACTAAATACCTTGGGACGTCTACTTTCCAAAAAGGGGTCATTTGGGGGATATTTGTACTTTCTTGGCTTGTTAGGGTTTCAAGAAATGAGATAGGCTGTCAGTACATCAGGTGTGATCAATATTCAGTGATTGGCACCATAGCTTGTAGACTCTATAACTTTCACAAAGACCAAATAATATACACTAATTTGGTATTTTTTTTTACCAAAGATAGGTAGCAGTATAAATTTTGGCCAAAACGTATGAAGAAAAATTACTAATTTGCAAAGTGTTATAACAGAAGCGAAGAAAAATTATTTTTGTTACAAAATGTTCGGTCTTTTTTTAATTATAGCGCAAAAGATAAAAAACCCAGTGGTGATTAAATACCGCCAAAAGAAAGCTCTATTTGTGTGAAAAAAAGGACGCAAATGTTGTGTTTCAAGTGTTGCATGACTGAGTAATTGTCATTCAAAATGTGAGAGAACTGAAAGCTGAAAATTGGTCTGGTTGTTAAGGAGGTTTAAGTGCCCAGTGGTCAAGTGGTTAACCTTACGCTGAGTAGGGGGTTTTTCACTGTCAGGATGGTAAGGATGTGGAACTCCCTTCCACAATCAGTGGTGTCAGCAGGAAGTATTGATAGTTTTAAAAGACTCTTGGACGTGCATCTTAGCAAACACAGTATACAGGGATATTGGAAATGATTATCTACATGAACACACACCATGCAGGCTGAACTGGATGGACTATTGTCTTTATTCACCCTTACCAGCTATGTAACTATGCAGTTAGACTGCAGTAGCGGTAAGTGACATCACCCGAAATGATGCACTCCCCAGGAGCCTCGCCACCCAGTGCCCCAGCCAGCACAGCTGAGGGAAACCGGCAAGTGGTCACCAGACTATAAAAAAAACTCTAATCGGAAAGGTAATTTTGCCCATTTATATTAATAAGCATCACATTTCATATTATGCCATGCATCATCATACAGTATGTGAACATTGATGTGTTGGCTCTACATCTGCTTTAATAAAGCGTGCTCAGTGTAAGGTTTGATCTATGTGGCTGCATGATGCTCACACAGAGCAGCAAAGATGGTGAATAATTTAACCTTAAGAATGAATTTGTTTTGCAAATCAGTGAGAAGGCAGCCAATAGGGAGCTGCGAGAAGTGCGAAGAGTTTTTTCTGAATGGAAGAAGAAAAGATAACAGAAGCCATTAATCACAGAAAGGCTGTGAGCTGGGATCAGAAGATACTGGCGCCAAGTCACTGCGCCACCAGCTAATCCTTTTACATTTCCTTATGCGAAACTGATCAATGCGTGCGTGGGAACCTGATCCTCGGCATCAAACTCACTCCCAATCCAGACATTTGTTTATACTGTCATCTCAGAGCTCGTTACCACCCATGACTTCCATTCTAGCTGGAACTAGCAAAACTAGCGTGGGCACAGTGGAGCACTTTGATTCTCCATGCACAGGGGCAGTTTGGTCTGTATGCCTCAAATTCTGGTGTTTTCGGACCCCCAGGTGGCTCAGCCGCAGCATCCAGCCACACTGCCAGCAGCCTGTCAAAACCTGAAATACGCAGTTGCCGGACGTGGCCGGACGCTGTACCAAGCCAAACTCGCATTTAGGGTAATATGCATTCAGAGATCTATGTCCTCACAACAGGAATTCTGTGTTTAGGCTTACACCCCCCGACCGCATACAGCCCTCAGGCCGGGTTCATATATGTGCGTCTGCGATTTGCAGTCCGGGGTCCGGTCCATTTCTGTTCACCGGTGCAAATTATTGCCTGAATTCACACCTGAACCGGACCCAAAAATGCACAGGAACCTTTTTAAGACCACACTGCAACCACCCCGGACATGTGTGAACCGACTCCATTGACAGCCAGTCACATTCACATATCATGCAAATTGGATGCGGTTTAAAACGCATCAAATTCACATGTACACTATACTGCCAAAAGTATTGGCACACCTGCCTTTACATGCATATGAACTTTAATGGCATCCCATTCTGTAAAGGCAGGTGTCCCGATACTTTTGATAATATAGCGTATATGCGAATTGGATGCGTTTTAAACTGCATTCAATTTTCATTAAGTGTGAATGTGACTGACTGTCAATGGAGCCGGCTCACACATGTCCGCGATGGTTGCAGTGTGGTTTCAAAAAGGTTCAAATAGGTAGTATAGTGTATGTGAGGCTGGGTTCACACTATTGTGAATTGGATGCGAGTTTCCTTGCATCCAATTCGCATGTCAGGAGATTGTGACCGGCTCTCAATGGAGCTGGTTCACACAGCTCCGGGATGGCTGCAGAGTGGATTGCATAGCGGTCCTGTATGTCGTTTGGTCTGTTTCAGGTCCGAATTCAACCAAAAATTTAGACTGAAAACTGAAACGGTGAATGGGGACACACCGGACCCCCTGCTGTGAGCTGCAATGTGAACCCAGCCTTAATGTAAGTACAGCTCGGTACAGCATCTTGCTGAGTTCATCTGCCATGCATTTCATCCTGCCATAGACTTTGGCAGGCTGCAGGCAGTGGGGTTCTATATTGCATCCGTGCCTCCCAAAAAACACTGGAATTTGACACACATGGGCCCTTATGTGATGAAAAAAAGTTTTAGTAAAAAAAATGTAAAAAATTAAAGTTACAGCCAAAGCACTTAAAATGCACAAACACATTGGTTGCACTGCATATGTTACATATCACTGCACATGCCAGGGTGAGAGCAATCATTCTAAGCCTGGTATTCACGCTAAGGCTCCATTCACATTTGGCGTTTTTGGATCTCGTGCAGAATCGCGGAATGGCAATGTGTTTTGTAATTGCAGTGCGATCTGATATCGCAGAATCTCTTTCCCAAAGCGCCAAAGTTTGTCACCATTTTACTGGCACATGCAATTTTAAACGCTTAAGGTCCGTCCTATAACAGTTTCACTGCTACAGTCAGGACGGCACCTCTGTGCTGGATCATGTATATACAGTATAAGTGAATTGGCTCTTCTGGTAGCGGGTGCACATGATCACACACAGCAGGAGCCCAGCGGTGGATACCACAGACTCGATGTCTGTCGATCATCAAGCAGAGAGACAGAACTGCGTTCTGCCTATGTAATCAAGGCAGATCACCGTTCTGACAGGAGGGAGGCATGGAGCCTGTATCTCTGCAAAGCAGGGACAATGATCCATGTCTCCCCATAGTTAAAGCACCTCCCGCAGTTTAGTAAAACACTGGCTAGGCACCCAGTGATCGCCCCTGATGTTAACCCCTTCACTGCCAGGGTCATAAGTACAGTGACAGTGCATATTTTTTAGCACTGATCACTGTATTACTGTCACTAATCCCCAAAAAGTGTCAAAAGTGTCAGTTAGTGTCCTGACTGTCCGCCGCAATATCGCAGTCCCACTATAAGTTGCTGATCGGCGCCGTTTCTAGTAAAAAAAAAAAATATATTTCATAGTTTATAGACGCTATAACTTTTGCGCAAACCAATGAATATACGCTTATTGGGATTTATTTTACTAAAAATAGGTAGCAGAATACATATTGGCCTAAATTGATGAAGAAATTCAATTTTTTTCCAATTCTTTTATTGGATAGGTTTTATAGCACAAAGTAAAAATTATTGTCTTTTTCAAAATTGTCGCTCTTTTTTTGTTTATAGCGCAAAAAATAAAAACGCAGAGGTGTTCAAATACCACTAAAAGAAAGCTCTACTTGTGGGACATAAATTTTATTTGGGACCGCACAATTGTCAGTTAAAGTAACTCAGTGCCATATCGCAAAAATGGCCTGGCCAAGAAGGGGGGTAAATCTTCTGGAGGTCTAGTGGTTAAAGCTCAATATTTGGGTATCTATTTACTGTGCACAACCTCATCTTTTATATTTACAAAAAAACTGGGTAATATATTGCGTTTCTGTTCCCTGAAATTAACTTAAGTATACTTTTATGGAAATTTTGTGTTTCATAAACTGTTGCGCTAATATCATGTAGCATAAAAAATTGGAACTACAACTGTTTTATTCTCTAGGGTGTCTGTTCTCAGAAAATATATTGGGGTTGTTTTACTAAAGGCAAATAGACTGTGCACCCAAATACCCAATAACATGCAAGGAAAATAAAAAAACTGCATTTTTGCTCGAACATGGTTGGATGACGGAAGTCAGGAGAGTTTCTACTCATTTACTAAGCTCTGGAGCAACTGCACTTTGCAAAGTGCACAGTCTATTTGCCTTTAGTAAATCAAACTCACAATGTTTTGGGGAAGTTACGTAATCTTCAGACCGAAAATTATTTATTAAACATATGCAACAAATGCAAGAATGCCTCTGAGAGCAAAAGGATTATAGGAGATCTATGGTCACAGCATGCACCTTCATTTTATAACATCAGCATTGTAATAACAATACAGACAATAGTTACATTTGACAATCTAATATAAGAATACTTGAAAAAAATCTCCTTTCATATTGTGAGTTCTGCCTGCTGCCAGCCGTCTCTTTTCACATCCACAAGGACTACATGTCCCACGGTACCTTGCTGCCTGCAAGTAGTGATTCCTGTGCAGACTCCGCCTCCTGAAACTCCTCCACTCAGCACCTCTGTAGTTCAGAAGGCAGGTTCTGTGAAATGTGTGACACAGCAGTGTCTACCCACAGGGCATAGTGACTACGAGTCACAGAATTCAAGGAAGCAAATCTGTGGGGATCTTCACAATGTAAGTTGATTGTTCAGATTAATGAAAATCTAGCAGCTGCTAGCGATAATCGTAAGAGAATCCGGCAGGCTGGTTGTACCCAAGTTTATTGATCGATCAACGTGGTACATTCAGCCGAGATTCAAACCGTATGCGGCTGGCCTTAGTAATGGTGACTATACACATTTCAATAAATGATCAATTTCTTTTCTGATCAATCTCTCCTGATAGTAATAATCGTTCTACAGTCAACAACCCATTTGATCAACATGCCACACCTGGGGAAGTGGATTTTGATCAGTCCTTAAAATGCAGCCATAACATACGATCACATCATAATCATAAATTATCGATCACTTTTCTGCCTCTACCATATATAATATCTCACATTTTTGTAAATATTTTATTATATCTTTTCATGTGACAACACTGAAGAAATGACACTTTGCTACAATGTAAAGTAGTGAGTGTACAGCTTGTATAACAGTGTAAATTTGCTGTCCCCTCAAAATAACTCAACACACAGCCATTAATGTCTAAACCGCTGGCAACAAAAGTGAGTAGGGGCGAACCCTACACTATTTTTTCCCCCGATTTATTTTATTGCTGGCAATTCTTTTTTTACATTCAGCTGTCAGCGAGGAACCCCATTGACAGCTGATGACTCAGTTGTTAAGGACGTGGCAGCCAGCTTCCCGGCCCGCTCCTTAACAACCAGCTGTTTATGGAGGAAAAAAAATGCATATAAAAATGCATCAAAAACGCAACTCTTGCGTTTTTGGCGCGGGTCCAATTAAGTTTATTACAAGTAAAACACAATCCGCTGCTGGAAAAAAAGTCCCTGACCGTTTCCAAGAAGGCACCGGCTGAAAAGCAATTAGATGTGAACGTGTATCATAGGAAACCATGTGAAGTGGACTGTAGTGAGTTTCTGCAAACTGCACTAAAAGAAAACGCATAGGTGTGAACCTAGTGTAAATGATCAATCCAATTGATCTATTTTTCCCATGATTGAAATTTCCATCTAGACCGATCAGAATAATTTTGATGAAATCAATTGGTTTGGCTGAGGAGTGATCAATGACACGGTATGTGTCTTTTCGATAGTTCATAGATTCAATCCCATTGTTTGATCCTGTGTATGATCATGACGCATGGCCACCATTATGTTTTATAATAGAGAATTCCCTGCATTCATCCTTTAAAACATGTGACGTGAAAAAGTAGTGAAAATATTAACCAGCAGCAGTACTCATAGTTATAATAACTTTCTAATAATAAACTAAAAAGCACCACTAAAGAAAACCAAATCCAATGCATTGCTGAGTAATCAGCAGTGACAAATCAAAACAAATGATTGCCATAAAAGACAACAAACATTGACAAAAATACTAACAATGAACGAAGTATGACTGTAATACAACCTCCATAGTGAATGATTGGTGCCATAAATATGAAATATATCAAATGATATAATGTGGATAACTATAATTCATTTGTGAAAGTTCAAAAAGGAGTTTACCTTCCCCATAAATATATGGGACCTATTGGTGGCAATCAGTGCTGTACTCCCCCACCATGCACAGGAATGTGCAAAAAAAGTGCATGCACTCCGGCGCACCTCCTATAGTGAATGACCCCCGAATACTCATTTAAAGTGGTATTGAACCCAGAAGTAAACATTTATTATAGCGCAGCTCACCAATTCCTTAGATGCAATGGTTGCTTTTATTTTCTTTTTTAGACTTTCTTTCTTCTATTTTCATCTGGAGATCCAGTCAGCAAGTCTGTTGATTTTGAAAAAGAACAATCTCTCTTGCAGATTATCAGTTACAGGGATGAGTCAAACCGGTTAACACTGACGGGGTTTTTTAACCACTTGCCGACCGCGCCACATACATTTACTGCGGCAGGTTGGCTCTGCTGCCTGAATCGCCGCCTATAAACGGTGATTCGCGCAGCCGCAGCTTGCGGGCAGGGGTGCGTGCCGCCGCCGGCGCACTCTCGTGCCCGCCGCATGCTGCGTGAGTGTGCCCATGGGTCGGGCGAACTCGATGTCCGCCTGTGATCGCTTAATACAGAAGATAAGCGGGGAACCGCCAATGTAAACACGGCGGTTCCCCGTTCTGTCAGTGGGCATGACATCGGGTCATTGGGATCAGTTAGATCTGTTATGTCCCTGGCAGCCCAGCCCACACACAGTTAGAACACACTGAGGGAACACAGTTCACCCTCTGATCGCCCCCTTAGTGTTAACCCCTTCCCTGCCAGTGACATTTATACAGTAATCAGTGGCTATTTAAAGCTCTGATCACTTTATAAATGTCAGTGGTCCCAAAAAAGTGTCAAAAGTGTCCGATCTGTCCGCCGCAACATCGCAGTCCTGATAAAAATCGCAGATCGCCGCCATTACTAGTAAAAAAAAAAATGATAAAAACGCCATAAATGAATTCTCAACTTTTGCGCAAACCAATCAATAAATGCTTTTTGCGATTTTATTTACCATAAATATGTAGAAGAATATATATCGGCCTAAACTGATGAATAAATTAGTTTTTATATATATATATTTTTTGGATACTTATAGCAAAAAGAAAAAATATTGTTTCTTTTTTCAAAATTGTCGCTCTTTTTTTGTTTGTAGCACGAAAAATACAAACCGCAGAGGGGATCAAATACCACCAAAAGAAATCTCTATTTGTGGAAAAAAAAGGACGTCAGCTTTGTTTGGTTACAATGTCGCACGACCGCGCAATTGTCAATTGAAACGACGCAGTGCCGTATCGCAAAAAATGGCCTGGTCAGGAAGGGGGCAAATCCTTCCGTGGCTGAAGTGGTTAAACCGGAGTTCCACCTAAAAGTGTAACTCCCGCTTTAAGTACTCCTTGCCCCCTGACATGCCGCAACTGGCATGTAATTTTTTTTTTTGGGGGGGCGGGTAACTAGTCTGGTCGCCTAGGCAACTCCTCCCTCCCTGCAATCTTCTGGGACACGTCACAGGTCCCAGAAGATTGCCTGGCCACTGACACAGTGCAGCAGGACTCGCGCATGCACAGTACGCGCCCGGCTGTGAATCAGCAAACTGTCACAGTCGGGCGCCCACACTACCAATGCCGGCGCCGCGGAGAGGAGGGGGAGAGTAGCGAGGCATCAGGTGCCCACATTGCTGGAGCCTGGGACAGGTGAATGTGTGTTTATTAAAAGTCAGCAGCTACACTTTTTGTAGCTGCTGACTTTTAATAAACTTAAAAATCAGTGGAACTCCGCTTTAATAACTTAGTTATGATGATTTAAATAACTTTAATAATTTAAAAGATAAATACAGCTAAAGCTCATTTGGCTGTACATCTCCCATGGATCACAGAAGTGCAGTTCGTTTTTCACTCCAGTGACTCATTTTCAGCAGACAGTGGGCTGAAGCCCGCTGTTGGCCGATGTCGCAGAGCCCCAAAACCCTGGACCAGCACCCGGCTCAGCATCTCAGCAAGCCACTGAGAGCCTAAGCCGGCTGCTCCCACCCCCTCTCCACAGTCCAACGATCCAGTGAGAGCGGGGGGAGAGCAGCAAGCGGTGACTGCTGAGGGAGTCGGCGGTGTTTGATCACTCGGTTCTCTGTGTTAGAGCTTGCGGGGTACAGATGCGGCATCCAGCTAGGTAAGCTGCATCCGCCGGCCGTATAGTATAATGATGGTGGGCGGGATTGAATTTTCATTCAGGGACGACGTCATATGATGGCGCCCCAGAACTGCCGCTCTTGCACACCCACGGGGGCGAGCAGCACATCGATTGCCGCCGTGCCGTGTTCCTAGGACATGGCGGGACCCCGATCTCAGTAAAAAGCCGATGATGTGGCTCTTTACGCATTTGATCAGCTGTGTCCAATCACAGCCGGTCACATACAAAGAAGGAAGTGCCGTTTATCGGCTCTCCTCGTCTCACACTGACAGAGTGTGTGGCGAGGAGAGCTGATCAGCGACATCTCCTTGCAGGGGAGACTTGTAAAGGTAATCAGTGCCCTGATTAGAGTACAGCCCCAGCAGTGCCCATCAGTGACACCAATCAGTGCCCATCAGTGACACCAATCAGTGCTCATTAGTGATGCCAGTCAGTGCTGCCTTTCAGTGCCCATCAGTGCCTGCTCACCTATCAGTGCCCATCATGGCTGCCTATTGGTCCCCATCAGTGCTGCCCATAAGTGCCGCCTATCCGTACCGCCTATCATTGCCTACAAGTGCTGCCCTTCAGTGCCACCTCATCAGTGCCCATCAATGCAGCCTATCAGTGCCGCCTCATCAGAGCAGATCAGTGAAGGAGAAAAAAATACTTATTTACAAAATTTACCGACAGAAACTAAGAAAACCTTTTTTTTTCAAATTTTTTGGTACTTTTTCGTTTTTTTAGCAAAAAATAAAAAAAAACTGGTGATTAAATACCACCAAAAGAAAGACCTATTTGTGTGAAAAAGAATGATAAAAATCTAATTTGGGTACAGTGTAGCACGACTGCGCAATTGTCATTCAAAGTGCGACAGCTCTTAAAGCTGAAAATTGGCCTGGGCAGGAAGGGGGTGAAAGTGCCCAATAGACTATTGGTTAAAGTGGAGTTCTACCCAAAAGTGGAACTTCCGCTTATCTGCTCCCCCCCCCCCCCCCGCTCTGATGCCACACCTGGCACCTTTCAGGGGGGAAGGGGAACGGGAACTGTTTTTGACAGGTCCCCTTCTGCACTTCAGGTGAGACGGGGCCGCGGCCCACCTCTCGGAAGTCCGAACCCCCCTCCTCCTTGCCCTGCCACCGGGCAAATAAAAAGGCGCAGCAAGGTTCGCGCATGCACAGTAGGGAACCCTCTGTGAAGCCAAAAGGCTTCACTGCCAGGCTTCCTTACCAGAAATGGCAGCGGCAGCACCCGGGATGCGATCCGAAGATCGGTTGGGATGCCGGCGTTGCGGGCTCCCTGCACAGGTAACTGCCCTAATATTAAAAGTCACAGTATTTGTAGCTGCTGACTTTTAATTCTTATTCACCTAGGTTGGACCCCCTCTTTGGGGATAGTATTGTACAATCGGATTGTATAGTGCAGTGGTTCTCAACTCCGGTCCTCGGGACCCACCAACAGGCCAGATTTTAAGTATTACCTTGGGAAGATGCAGACTAGAATACTGCAATCACTGGGCAGCAAATGATATCACCTGTGATGTATTTCAGTTATCCTGCAAACCTGGCTTGTTAGTGGGTCCCGAGGACAGGAGTTGAGAACCACTGGTACAGTGTATGACCAGCTTACACATGAGCAAACATCCGCAAGCACCTGTCAACCCGCCATACCAACACGACAATGTTCTTCATAACAATTTTTCCTTTTAGCAAATCAGCCCCTGTATCCAAAACGAATAGATCTCCCGGGCAGGGCATGCTGGAACTTGTAGTCCCCCAGCAGATCAGCATGTAAAGATTCGCTCTGCAGCACCCAACATCTGCTTCCTCAGCTCCAGCCATAAAAATCCCATTTCCCTTGATCTGCTGCCTGTCACAGCCCAGTCCCCCATTAATGTACTGTCAGAGCGGTCCAGCACAGTGCTGGAATTAGGATGCTCTATTAGTCTGATCTGTCATGTTCTCATCACTCCTCCTCGCAAAGCAACAGACCACATCTTTTTTTTTTTTTTCTTTCCCAACGAATTTAAACGTCCTGAAACCAACACAGATCGATGCCTGTCACGAGACGCTGCTGAAAGTTGGCTGAGCAGAAAAGAGGCGCTGTCCCTTTAAGACCTAGGCAAGGAGGAATGCACAGAGTAGTCACAGGCAGCCTCCACAATATAGGCAGGGCTCTCCTATCTGCACTGAGACTGGGAAGCAGCAGCGAAAAAAGCTGCCCGATTGCCACTGCGCAGAGGAGCGACTCCTGATGCTTGCTGCACAGCCAAGGATCTGATTTAAAGGTGGAGGAGTGGAAGTATGAGCAAGGCTTCCACCCTCCAAATCTTGGCCACTTTTCCTGACAGCCCAGTCCAGGCTGGCATGTCTCTCCTTTCCCCTCTTCTACAAACAGTGGAGTGATAGAACCCAGCCAGAGCTTCTAATCCCTGGGAAGAAGATTACTCTCTTTGGGGAAGCTGGATGAACAAGGCTTATTTTTTTATATTTTATTTTTCCCTTTTTTTTTTTTTTGGTGCAAATGGATTTTTAAAAAGTCTTAGATCTTTCCAATGATCCCCCTTGGAACTCATTGCCACTGGCCGGATTATACAGGTAAGAGGCTTTGAGATTTAAAAGTCATCAGATAGCATGGGGAGAAAGAGCAGAACAGGCAAAGATCTTTTACTAGCTGGAAATCTGCTTAGGTTACCTGGGATTACAATGATTTATTGATCAGAAATGATAGATGAATGAGAAGGAGGAGGGTAGGGGGTGACAATAGGCAGCATGGGGACCAAGGATGAGATGGAATGAAAGCAAAGCTGTATAATAAAAGAAATCCCAGTTACTATAATGACAGGAGCATCCCCTGTGCTTTACATCTCTCTCATCAGGACCAGTGTGGTACCCGGTGCTCTTAGCATCCATTCAACAAAATTCAGATTTCAGCAACTTCTCTGCCACTGACCAACTTCACACAATGCCCTGGTCCACCGGCCGCCCATGTGTCTCCTGGAAGGCAATGAAAGGGCAGCTTGTGGGTAGCATTGGCTGCTCAGCTATGCAGGTGATGTCATATAAACAGGACTGTACTCTACAGCATCTGGATGACATGGTTCACTAGTCAACCTAGTCATCTAGGGAGTCCAAGTCCAAGGGTCCTGAGAATAGGTGAGCTGCCTTGGCATTATGGCACTCTAAGCAGGATGTACAGTATATAGTATATCCCCCAGGAATCTGATTGTGGGATCTGTTTGGAGTAACCCTGACCCCACAGGTTGTGGTCCTATTGTTGGGCATTGCATAAATGTTATAAGGAAGATAGATAAAGTACATAGAGGCAGAGAAATGGATAGACAGATCATTTAGATAGATAGGTAGACATGAATACATATAATTATACCTACGTATGCCAATTAAAAAAAATACATTTGCATTTCTGCATATCTATGCATTAGGCAACTTAAATATGCAAGATAAATAGATAGAAGGAATATTGTAAATACGTTACGGGTTGTTATCCTGGTGTTGGACACCCCAGTCCCAATGAGGTTTGTCTAGGGTGTTAGTCTAAGGACCCCCTA
>BLSH010314285.1:775514-809725 GCA_018402905.1 Glandirana rugosa | reverse complement strand
TATATATATATATATATATATATATATATATATATATATATATATATATGTATGTATATATGTATATATATAATATTTTTATATGTATATATAAAATATATTATATATATATTCTAATTACACTATTACTCTGTGTATACATATATATATATACACTGTGTACACAAACACACACACAGTGTATATATGGTACTATATGTAAAAGGTAGTAGTGTTAAAAAATAATAATAAAAATAAATAAATAAGTATATATATATATATTATTATGTACACACACACACACCATGCACACAGTGTATATGTATATATTTAAATATGTATGGGAATGTATATGTAGTATATGTTTGTATTGTTATTAGACTATCACTCTGCAGAAATGGTTTTGTCCAATTTTTATATTGCACATGTGTGTCTCTGTATGCATTTATCTGTTTGTCATACATTATACTTCTAATAAACTCCCATTATGTTTCTATACATTATAATACAGTTACACATAATAGATAATTGATTACATAGAATCAAACTCACTAATGAGTTTGATTTAAGATTGTTGTAGGGAACTTATGCAGTGGTTATAACATTAATAGGATTCTAAAATGAACATTAAATATTAATACCAACCCAAGCCCCATGTATTGCTTTGATTGATATTGGATAGAATAATGTATTTATAAATTAGTTTTCTTTAGCAGTTTTTTTATTGAATAAAATGTTTCCTCCTGGTTCATTGAAAGATTACAAGTGAATAAGTGGCAAAATTTCTGCCTGGAACACCGTCTCCCTGAATGACTTTCCTCTGGCTGCGCAGGAAAATACAGCAGCAGGAACGTCTGATTGGCTGGAAAAAAATGGAGAATGTCTGAAGTCTGATTAATTGGGTGAAAGAAGAAAAAATCCCAGCAGGTGATGAGGATTGCCGTGGACTTGGAAGGACTGGGAGTGCGGTTTTCCCAGCCTGCCCAATGTACTGTATATATTAGGGGTGGCACAGCTTACCCTGTAACATTTAAAACTATTATGAAATGAGCGACATCATTGTGTGCAGCACAGTTGTATGTCTCAGTGACATGGACTAATCATGAATGCGCTCCAGGGGTCGGCGTAAATAAGAATAGTGCGTGAAATGTTTTGTGACTTAGTGGGAAAATGTTCTACAACAAGATGTCAATAGATGACAGACAGCTGTCACAATCAGTCAATGAATTAAAGAGTGACTCCCATGGGGCTTCTGGAAATGGTTATACTGGAGGACGGGGCAGTAAATTCTCCAACTTTGTAAATAGTATCTGTAGGTGTTGGTCGTGAATATAATGAGTCTGCTGTGACCCAACCCGGTGACACCCATAGCCTCCAGTAATGCACACAAGAAGGGCAGTGTAATTGGCACAGCTTGGCTTTATTTTGTCAGCTGTAGTGGATAGCACTGTGGAACTACAGCACCCAGCATGTCTTAACAGGCTCAAGGGTGCTACATATTCTTTCCTCAGTTAGTTCCATTATGTCTGTAATGGCTTTTAAAGTATCCACTTTTCCCAGTGAGAAATTTTCAAATGGAGCTCCATTTCCTCGGAGGTCTGTCTGCAACTGATTGTGCAATATTGGCGCTTGTCCGCAGTCCTACAGGGCAACAAGCAAAATAGAAAAACCTCCTATTAGACAGAGCCTATACAGTATATAAATAGGGGTGATAAGTATATGCAACGTTACTTTCCTGCCTTGGGAGAACGCACGCTTATTTTAACATGAATAAGAAAAAAATGATATAGGTTATAAATTATTCAAACAATATAGAGGTTATATTATTATTCTAGACCAGCCATTCTCAACCGGCATTCCTCCAGAGATTGCTAGGGGTTCATTGAACTGTGGGTGATTGACCTCAAATATAATGGTTCCTCCTAGTTCCAGGGCCAACACCACTTGGACAGAATCAATGACACCTATGTTCTTTCTAGCTGTTTCAAAGGGTTGCATTCTGACCACCAATTTGAGGGCCATTTTTCATACTGACCACCAAGGGAGCATTCTTCCCACTAACCACCAATGTAAGGTGCATTCTTTCCACTGAGCATAAATGTAAGGGACATTCTTCCCACTAATAACTAAAGTAAAGGTCATTCCTCCCACTGACCACCAATGTAAGGGACATTCTTTTCACTGACCACAAATGTAAGGGGCATTTTTTTCTTCCCACTGATAACTAAAGTAAGGGCCGTTCTTCCCACTGACCACAAATGTAAGGGATATTTTTTTCACTGACCACAAATATAAGGGCCATTCTTCCTACTGACCACCACAGTTAGGGCCATTCTTCCCACTGACCACCAATGTGAGGGACGTTTTTTCACTGACCAACAATGTAAGGGACATACTGACCACAAATGTAAGGAACATTCTTCCCACTAACCAACAATGTAGGGATCATTTTTCCCACTGATCACCAAAGTAATCGCTATCCTTCCCACTGACCAACAATGTAAAAGACATTCTTCTCACTGACCACCAATGTAAGGGTCATTCTTCCTACTGACTACCACAGTTAGGGCCATTCTTCCCACTGACCACCAATGTGAGGGAGGCTCTTTTCACTGACCATCAATGTAAGCGACATACTGACCACAAATGTAAGGAACATTCTTCCCACTGACCAACAATGTAGACAGCATTCTTCCCACTGACCACCAAAGTAAGGACCGTTCTTCCTACTGACCACCAAAGTAAGGGCCATTCTTCCCACTGACCAACAATGTAAAAGACATTCTTCCCACTGACCACAAATGCAAGGGACTTTCTTACTACTTTAAATCTACTGACCACCACAGTAAGGGCCATTCTCCCCACTGATCAACAATGTAAAAGACATTCTTCCCACTGACCACCAATGTAAGGGACATTCTTCCCCCTAACCACCAATGTAAGGGACATTCTTCCCACTAACCAACAATGTAAGGGACATTCTTCCCACTGACCACCAATGTAAGGGACATTCGCCCACTAACCAACAATGTAAGGGACAGTCTTCCCACTGACCACCAATGTAAGGGACATTCTTCCCACTAACCACCAATGTAAGGGACAATCTTCCCACTGACCACCAATGTAAGGGACATTCTTCCCACTGACCACCAATGTAAGGGACAGTCTTCCCCCTAACCACCAATGTAAGGCACATTCTTCCCACTAACCAACAATATAAGGGACATTCTTCCCACTGACCACCAATGTAAGGGGCATTCTTCCCACTAACCACCAATGTAAGGGACATTCTTCCCACTGACCACCAATGTAAGGGGCATTCTTCCCACTAACCACCAATGTAAGGGACATTCTTCCCCCTAACCACCAATGTAAGGGGCATTCTTCCCACTAACCACCAATGTAAGGGACATTCTCCCCAGTGATCACCAATGTAAGGGGCATTCTTCCCACTGACCACAAGTGTAAGGGACATTCTTCCCACTGACCACCAATGTAAGGGACATTCTTCCCACTAACCACAAGTGTAAGGGACATTCTTCCCCCTGACCACCAATGTAAAAGACATTCTTCCCCCTGACCACCAATGTAAGGGACATTCTTCCCCCTGACCACCAGTGTAAGGGCATTCTTCCTCCTGACCACCAGTGTAAGGATCATTCTTCCTCCTGACCACCAGTGTAAGGATCATTCTTCTTCCTGACCACCAGTGTATGGATCGTTCTTCCTCCTGACCACCATTGTAAAGGGCATTTGTTCCAGAGTCCCTGGTGAATTGGCTTTATTTCAAGTGGTCCTCTAGGAGAAAAAAGCTTGAGAAAGGCTGGTCTAGGATATCTTTATTCTAAACCTGATAAGAAAGTAGATTTAAGCCTAATCATTAAACTTCAATATAAGCTTCAACATGTTAATGTAATTGCAGAGGTTGCTTTCAATCTTTTTAAACATGCAGCTTTCTTTGAAAGAATTCCTGATAATTTGGTTCTTGTCCAGCCACTTCCTGGTATAGGGTAACAGCTGTCTTCCAGTTGCATTGCCGCCCTGTCACATGTACCCATGGTGGAAATTACAAGCAGCTTGGGACACAGGTCGTGCAAGCATGGTCCACCCAAAAGGTAGTCCACAATGATGTGAAGCTGACACCAAATCCAGTACATGTAGACAGAAAGTGGCTGAAAAAGACTGCAGGAGATTCAATAAAGGATGAAAAAAGATGCAATTGTGATACACAGAGTTTTATCAAAGTAAATGTCACCCAGATAGAGTTTAGTTTTACTTTAATGTTAGTGTCTTACAAATGATTCAAAACAAATAGAGGAGTGGTGGTTGACTCCATGTTATAGGGGGCCTAGAGTGCGTCCCCTGATATCACCAAGGCATAGTTTTTAGTGAAAATAATAGAACAGGAAGGTGTCAGAGATTATGGTGATTCTACAAGAGATGGTCAGACACTGTGGACATGCTACAAGGGATGGTCAGAGACTATAGGCATGCTACAAGGGGGCATATAGGGGGGCTCGAGCATGGGCCCTGACATCACCAAGGCACCATACATAATTTGCAGTGAAAACAATATCTCAGGAAGGTGTCAGCGATTGCAGATAATCACCAGGAGATGATCGGACACTATGGACATATTACAAGAGATGATCAGACACTATGGGCATACTACAAGAGATGATCAGACAATATGGGCATACTACAACAGATGGTTAGAGACTATGGGCATGCTACAAGAGATGATCAGAAACTATGGACATACTACAAGAGATGATCAGACACTATGGACATACTACAACAGATGGTCAGAGACTATGGGCATGCTACATGAGATGGTCAGAGACTATGGCCATGCTATGACGTGGCATATAAAGGGGCTCAATTGTGGTCCCTGACGTGACCAAGGAGTCACACATAATTTGCAGTGAACACAATAGTTCAGGAGAGATTGCAGATAAGCACTAGGAGATTATCAGAGACTATGGGCATACTACAACACATGACCAGAGACTATGGGCATACTACAACACATGACCAGAGACTATGGGCATACTACAACACATGACCAGAAACTATGGGCATACTACAACAGATGACCAGAGACTATGGGCATACTACAACAGTCTGTTGCAGTATGCCCATAGTCTCTGATCATCTGTTGTCAACAGATGATCAGAGATCATAGGCATGCTACAAGAGACGGTAAGAGATTATGGGCCTGTGGTATGAGTTTGTGAGACTGAGAACATGCTTTAATAGACAGGTATAGATTTGAGACACCCTCATGAGACTGTTAGAGTTTACTACTATTAAAGCCCATTTACAAATCAATGTTTCCACATATGTGCTCCCTACAGCCCCCCTAAAAATTTTGATATTTTCCAAAGCAAGATTTATTATGTAATAGGAGGATAAAAACATAAAAAGAAAGTATGAATGAACATCACAGAATAAGTATGATAGTATGGGAAAATATAAACCAAACCATTTAGCTATTGGACGACAGTCTATAGAATATTTTCCTTCACTGGCCTAAGTAAGCACCTAGGCAAGGAATACAAGGGGACTATTTGCAGGGACCCAAGGAGCTGCACAATAAGTGCCAAAGGGCCACATACAGCTCCCAGGATGCAGGTTGGACACCAAGGATTTACAGTAGACTTTTAAGTTCTCAACCATTCATGTGTGTATGTATCTGTCTACTTTACTATTATTGTTTGAGGTAATTGTAGCTGTATTAGTGCAATTGTGCCAGAGAAAATTGAGTACTGTCCGTGATACTTTTTTTTATTTCCACTAACATAAATTTTTTTCAGGACAAGCTTTTAACAATATTATTGTTAAAATACAAGTTTAATATGATCTTATGCTACAGTTATAATAGAGCCTATAGATTCTATATCATAAGTGATCTTGTATTCAAACAATGTTATCAATGTAGACAGATACAAGACGTGAACAGCTGAGAACCTACAGGGCGTCTGTACACTCACAACCTCATATATTTAAGGTCAGAGATTGATGACCTAAAATTACATTTCATAAGAAAGCCATTTGCACTGCTAAATGGTTTAGCTTTCCCTGCTAGCTCGCCTTGTTCCTGGGCTGTCTGTATGTTCTTAACCTTTATGTTGCAATGTGCTCTGAACGCATGCAGCATGCCTTGTAATTTCATATATATTGCAAATGGTTACAATTAAGAAGCTCCCTTAAGTGGAGGGTCGGATCATAACTCTTGCCTATGCTTCATTTAGAGAATGGCGATGCTCTGGGCAATGTCTTGGGTCGTCTACTTGTGGATAAGTGCCTGGATGTTTTTACTGTGTCAGGGATCCCTCCATCAGCAAAGCTTTCAGCAGCATCATTTACACCGAGCAGGTAAGGAGAATCCACGTTCTGCTCTTTGATTTCATTGAACGTTCAGTTTCTGCCGCTTCTTTGATAAAGATTCGTTTGGCTTTTAGCCTTTTGCAGTTCATATGAAGGTTCAAGTCTTACAAAATAATCATTCGCTTAAGGGCCTACATCAATCCTTAATCAGCTAAGAATCCTGCATTGTGGAAAGAGTTAATGAAATGTCTGAACTCAGTTGAAGATCTCTAGAAATATTGTCAATCACTAAAGCCTCGTACACATGCTTAGATTTTCGGACAACAGAACGTCCGTTTTTTGTTGGATGCCAGTCTTGTGTCGAAGCAGTTACTAATAGTGTTGAGCGAACCCGGACTGTAACATTCGGGTGTCCGGGACCCGAACACGGACATTTCAAAAAACGTTCGGGTTCTGGGTTCTGGTAGTTGATCACGCATGTTGAATAGCCGAAGGGCAGCCAATCAACAAGCGTTTCACTGGTTTGCCCTTAGAAGCCATCACAGCCATGCCTACTAATGGCATGGCTGTGATTGGCCAGTGCATCATGTGACCCAGCCTCTTTATAAGCTGGAGTCACAGTGCTGCATGTCACATGCTCTTGGGTTAGTGTAGGGAGAGGAAGCTGCCGGCGTTTTTGTGAGGGAGAGATTGCAGACATTTTAACATCTGATCCTGCATCCTGAGAATACTACTGCTGTTGCTCTGAGGGACAGATTGCAGAAATGTGAGATTTCACATACTGCTGCTTTGAGTGGCAGATTGCAGATCAAACTCTGCATAACACAACGATCGCTACGATCGTACACAACGATCAGATTGTGGGAGTAATTTGAGATTTCACATACTGCTGCTTTGAGTGACAGATTGCAGATCAAACCCCGCCTAACACAACGATCATTACGATCGTACACAACGATCAGATTGTGGGATCGTACACAACGATCAGATTGTGGGATCGTACACAACGATCAGATTGTGGGAGTAATTTGAGATTTCACATACTGCTGCTTTGAGCGATCTGACTGCACTAGGTAGAGGCTTCTGCTTAGAGGGACAAATTATTGTTCAAAAATCATCTCCTAGTTTTAAAGGGAGAGGTTTTAGCTGCAGCTGTAAGTGACACATTATTGTTCAAAAATCATCTCCTAGTTTATTTGATTTTAATTTATTTTCCCTATCCCCATTTTTTTGTAGGGCACTTGCCCTACTCTTACCCCCATTTTGCTTCCTTTTGCAGCCCTCTAGCACTTGCCAGGACTTTGTTACAGCCATTTTTGTGCCTAAAAGTTCGGGTCCCCATTGACGGACCCTCCGAACCTGAACGTCCAGGTGTTCGCTCAACTCTAGTTAGTAACCATGCAAAAATTTTCGTACGACCGAATTCCACGTCAGAAGTAACGTAATGTGTTGAATAGCTTTGCATGTATTTTTTTGTTTCTGAGCATGCGTAGTCTTGATCGTATAATTTTTTTGTACGAAAACCATACTAATGATATGAAAATCGGGCGTTGACTTGATGTATGAAAAAAATGTTCTAGTCTGTACATCCAGCTGTTGTTGTCCAAAAAATCAAAATAGGCTGTCAAAAGGAGCACACTAACGGTAAGAGTTTCTGACGATCGGTCGTTGTACGAAAATTCCCGTCCGAAATTCACATTGTGTGTACAGGGCTTTAGTTGGTGGCCTTAAAGAGCATCTTTGGGCAAGTCTTTTTTTTTTTTTTTGCTTTATACTCCCTCCACCCCTCTAGAACACTCACTTACCTTCCTCCAGTTGGAAGAAAATCTTCTTTGAAGTCCTACTGACATCATCACCTGGTTTCACCATCATCATCCAGCGATGCAGGGTGGAAGAGCCTGAAGGACAACCTAGATCATGTAGGCCCATCCTGTTAAACTAGTGGTTACCATTGAGGAGATAGTCATCCAGGACACAAATAGTCAGTTGGGGTGACTGATCTCTTCAACAGGAATTGCTGCCTCAAGTTAACAGGTGGCATTTTCTGATGATGCAAAAAGGGGCCAGGGACACTTTAAATTGCAAGCCCTAAAGAAAAAGCTGGATTATATGCTTTACTAAAAAAACATTAAAAACTTGCCTGGAGAATAGCTTTAGGGGCAACCTGCCATGTGATAGTCATGGAGGCTGCCAATGAGGATTTTTCTTTTTGACAATGCACGTTGTCTCACAGACATGCTGACCCTCTTGCTTCAATTCTTTGAATCACTGACCTGAAACAAGTCTGCAGATAAAGCCTTCTGACGTAACTCTGACTCTCCCGATCTGCAAGCTTGTTTCTGGTAGATGGCCCAGAACGAAATAAATTGTTGTCACGGTTTAAGTCATTCCTAGCTAAAGGATGCCATGAAAGGAGCAGTTTTCGCAGGAAATGGGTGACCAATGTGGGTATTATTTAATATAACATTGTAAGAGTTAATGTTGGAGTAATGAGCATAGCATAGTTTGAAAGTATGTGTAAAGCTTTGAATGGTTGGGCCAGCATGCTGGGAAATCTTTGCAGCTTATGGGCCCTATTTCTCTTTTGTTGAAATGTGAACTATTGTTTTGTTATGTACAGTATGCCACATTCAAGTGTTGCTGGAGCTAGAAAGACAAATTGTGGTCCTCCAGTGAGTCTATGATCAAGATCCCTCTATGGAAGATCTCCATTACTGCCTAAAGCTGGCCATATACATGGCAAATTTTGGAAGCCTTTATTCTCCTTTTATTAAAAAAAAAATCATGAAATCGAATGGTCCAGTGGAATCTTCCAATCATGGCTCAAATTGTTTCTTAAATTCAAACAACTAAACAACTCAAGCTATGGTGTTAATTAGATCACCTCATTACCAACTAAAAGGGCACTTTTTATAGTTTTTTTATCCCAATTTTTGGGTTAATTAGGATTCCAAACGGGTCATCAAAACTGAAAAAATGACTGCAGAGTACTGTGGACTGTTCAGTTCTACTCAAATATTTTATGAGACAAAAGCTGATGGAGATCTTCCAAAATTGTTACAAAATTTCAATCTGTATGGCTAGTACTAAGACTGAGCTACATGTGACATTTTGAAAGGTTGCTTAGTGTGGGGATTTAACATCTTACTGACTGTAACTTTAATTGCATTGATTTTAACTGGGTCAGTTCACAGCTAGGCAAATTAACCCCTTGCTGACTGCTGCTTCATTTGCAAAACACAGATTTTTATTGAAGTTGTTAAATGTCATGGCCACAGGCAAATACAATCTCAGGTGTAGTTGGGCCCTTAGTCCACAGAATACTGTGTTTCCCTTTGTTATTCAGTTACTACGTGGGCAAGGGCAAAACCCACAGCAATTCATGGTTTATTATCCTGACTGTGGCAGACTGAAACTTTATGAGGCTATTGTACTTTGCACATTTGCATTGGTTTGTTGAATAAGCCCAATTCAACAGTAAACTGTTGTAAGAGTTCTAGAAAGATTGGTGGATCTTTCTATAACAAAGGTAACTAGTTAAATCACTTACCTAATAAGGCAAAGACGATGAAAGGTTACCTATAGGCATCAAGTAGTCTTCGCGTATAACTGACCTGATTCTAGTGAACTGAAATCTGATTGGCTATAATTGGTTATGTCTTTTTTGCACATTTATCAGTACCCTATATATTATCTTATTAAAGTCTAAGTGTGTAGCTAAGAGCACCAACTTCTTTAAAATATTCTTTTGTTAGGAAAAACAGACTGCCAACATGTTTCAAGGGACAGGACACCCCCTTCTTCAAGGCTTAGACAAAGATTGATTAAATGATCTGCTCAAAGTAATATAGAGAGCCTGATATTGAGGGTGGAGTTGGCTGACCATATGCTGATAGGATAGGTCAGTTTGTATCCATCCTCAATTTCAGCCTCTCTATATTACTTCATGTTGATCATTTCATTAATCTTTGTCTAAGTCATGGGTGCTCAACCTGTTGTGGAACTACAAATCCCACAAGGCACTGCAACTCTGACAGGTACAAGCTTGACTTCCAAAGGCAGAGGCATGATGGGGATTGTAGTTTCGCAACAGCTGGAGGGCCACAGGTTGAGCACCCATGGTCTAAGTCCTGAAGAAGGGGGAGTCCTGTCCCTTGAAATGCATTGGATGCATCTGTTGTTCCTAACAAATTAAGATTTTAAACACATTTCAAGTGGAAGTTGTTCATTTGCAAAACAGTTGGACTATTGTGATCAGAGAGGCAGCAGCCTAGCGCCCAGAACTAGTTTTGTACTTCTATCATAAACCAAGTTCCAGCTGGAAACACTTATCGGATCTATCTTTCATTTTAATTAACCTCTACTCACATCAGGTCAGCGCTATCATACAACTTTCATATCTTATTCAAGTGGAAGTTATACAAACTGTTTTTCCATTTATAGCAGTTCTTACTGGCATTGTGCCTTACCTTTGATATAGCAATCACTAAATTTCAGCCCCGATCTGAAAACTGTTTCTTTAGTAGCAGTGGTGACATAAAATTGGAGGAATTCTGGCACGTCTGGTGTCACCACTGCTTAGATTGTACAATGGAAGTAGAAGCCCCTGTTACATTAACGCCTCTCTGCCTGTGGAGATTTGTTCCTTGTGTCATGCCTACTGAATGCTTTGTATGGCAAATCTCTTCCCATGGTCTTCTTGTGCTGCATATTTCTAACACAATCTCTGCAACAATCCTTCCTGCATCTTTTGCATCTTCATCTGCATCTTTTAAAATTTAAAGCAAGATCATGTGAAATGATTCTATGAAAGCTTAATCGTTTATATTAATGCATGTCAAGGGATTTCACTCATTAACAATTTAAGCCCCCAAGAGTATGTTAAGGTCATATTAGAAAAGGATGGGAAATTATTGGAATACAGAACATTTTGGATGGGTGTATTTCTTAGGGCAGCAAGGGGGCAATTTCACAAACTGTGGTCATGTTTTCCCAATCTTGTTTCCCGCTTTTGCCCACTTCTGGACATTTGTGACTATATTTAGCAAAAAAACGGTAAAAGGAAGGGGATGCAAAAGGTTTTTTTTTTACATTTCAGGAAACATGAAGTCAACTCTTGTTTTTCTTAAAGCTGAACTAAACCCATCAATTTAACAGTTTCAAAAAACAGTTACGTTCCTGGCATGTGCCGGGAATGTAACTGTGACGTTGGTTGTTTTCTCAACCCAACTGTCAAACCATCAAATGGATGGAGTCATAATTGATCACCTATGAAGCATAATGGCAGTTGAAGATTAATCAGAGGCTAAGATGGCTGCTTCCTTGGCTGAAAACGATAGGAGGGTTTATTTCCGCTTTAATTATTGTTCTGTGCGAGCTTTGCACTTGAAACAGACCATATCCAGCAGAGAATTCTAGTATTCATTTTTCTTAAACAATTAAACGACAAAAAGGGCAGAGAATATGCAAAAGGACATTGCCTTTTATCTGTGCCCCAAGTCCAATAATGTCACACTAAGGCTTTGTTTGGGCCTGCTGTATCTTATTACTAGGTCCAGACTGGGACAAAAAAGAGGCCCGGGCATTTTAGACTGAGCAGTCGATTTTTCCACGGATCCGGGGGGGTGGAGGGATGGGCTTTTGCAGGGGCGGTTGGTGGCAGGATATTCACGGAATCAGTCCTCCACACTGTAATGTAATATAAAGGGAACTGCACTGTAAAGGGGCACTGTGATGATTACAGTACCCCTTTTCAGTGCAGTCCCCTTTATATCCCAGTGCCCCTTTACATTACAGTGCCCCTAGCAATCACAGCTCCCCATCACAGTGCCCTTTGCAATCATGCCCACCCCCTTTTCTCTCTAATCACAGTGTCCCCTTTTACTCTCTGCTTCCCCTGAACCATCCTACTTTCAGACAAAGACAGGAATCAGCCAGTGTCTCCTGCCTCGCCGACTATGTCATCCTCTCAGCAGGGCAGAGGGCAGGAGGAGCTGCAGATTTGGATCATATTAACAAGCAGCTGATTATCTGCTTGTTAATATGAAAAGACTCCCTCTCTCTGTACAGATTTCCAGCTCTCGGGTGAGCCGGGAGAGGAGACACAGGCATGGCTGCATAGTGGGAGGTGAGTGGTGAACACGGTCTGTGTTAGCCTTGCACGAACTATGGTTGCTGCTTACCTCCTGCTGTGCAGCCTGGTCATTAACAGGCCACGGACCGGTACTGGTCCACGGCCCGGGGGTTGGGGACCCCTGCATTAGCCAGCTCTGGTTAGGATATGCGACCCGGTGTGTGCCTTATGGCCAGACCAGGCCTGCTTATTACAATAAGGGTATATTTTCCCAGTACCACAAACAATATGCTTTTAGCTTATTTACCATTCTCAGATATGGCAAAGAAAAAACGCTAATTAAAAATGTATTGATGGTTGATAGATAAATGATTAATACATATATAAAGAATATGTATTTTTCTTATGATCTGCTATAATTGATGAAAAATAAAAATAATATAAAATAACCTAAGGTACAATAAATTCACACAGTGTGATCTAGTTATGCCAAGGAAAGATCCGCTGGATTTAAAGGGCCACTGGTATTCAAATAAATACATATTTAAAATGTATACAAGGATATGTATTGTTAAAACTAATGATCTTTGTTATAATAACTGAAAAATATATATAGTATAAAATAACTAAAGGCCCACTAAATCCATACAGCATGGCCTAGTTATGCCTAAGAAAGATCTGCTGGATTTAAATGGACGCTACTATTTAATTAACAAAAAAGGTATAAAATATATTAAATGTATAGAAACAAATTGCTCTGTCATAACAGCATTTTGTAGCATATTGATAACACATCTCCAGACCCACAATCTGTTTAGTATCTACCCTTAAGCAGGCCATAGATGGATCAAACTTTGGCTGGTTCAGCAAAGACCGGCCAAAATTTGACCCATCTATGGCCATTCCCATTCAAAAGGAGTCAATCTAATAATCTATCTATGGCCAGCTTTAGTTCCACCTGTTGCTTTACAAAGCAATGACATCTCAGGGCTGTCTCAAAACAACAAGGGTCCATTACACTTAAAAGCTGTGCAGCCGTGCGTTAATGAACGGGTGTTGACACATGGATCTCACATTATCGTTCTTTGTGTGAAGGCAATCCACTTCTTTTAAATGGCCCACAATGCAGCCAAAAACAGACAAGGACCGCTTTTTACTAAGCAGCACGCTGCAAGACACTACATGTGCAATGTGGATTCATCAGAGTTGGGGTGCCATTCAAAATAATTGTCACGCATTGCATTAACAGTTAAAAAACACTGAAATAGATCCACGCACAATGTTTACCATGCAGAATCACTTGATTTTTGGGCAATCTGCAATACCAATTTACCAGCTGCCAGTGACTAGTGAAATATTATTTTAGATCTATAGGTTTGGGGGGAGGAAGGGCATGGCCAAGCTTGGCTTTTACAAAAATGTATAGGGAAAAAAAAAATCACATTTTACTTCAGTCCCCTATATATCTGCAAGTACTGATTGGACTGACATGTATTACTTTAATATCCACCAATGCCTTTCTCATCATATTCTCAATCTGCCTGAAGTCCCAATTTTGTAAGAGCATTGCAGGTTTGCATTTAAGGCCTGATTGTAATAAAGTTTTCTACTTTGGGGCACAATGTATTTTCCTTGTGTCACTATAGTTTTGTTGTGTACGAAATGAATGGCTTGAGCCAGGCAGGATTGTGACTAGGCACTTTTCAAAGGACAGCAATTCAAAATAATATAGAAAAAATATAGTATACTATTTACGAATCTTTGCTAGAGTGTTAGATAGCTGCAAGTCCTTATTGTAAACACTTAAGAATACCACATATGATTTAATAAATTAATAAACAGTCCCAAGTGGTGAAATTCAAAGTACTCCTGCTCAGTTCATAGGTATAAAGGTGCTCCAACAGTGCTCAGACTCTGTGTGCCCCACATGGATGTACACTCACCCCTCCTATAGTGACCAACTATCTCTAGTATGGTCAAGCCATGCGTGTGGGGGAGTGTCCCCGGTAGATTTTTGCAGTGCCCGGCTCATTTGGTGTTATTTCATCACAGGGGTAGTCATGGACATGAGAAGAAAAAAACTTCATTGTGCAGTATTGTTTAAAAATGTATTAAGAACGATTTAAAAAACAGCTAGAAAAACTCACAGGTTGTGGTGCCTGATAGTCCAGGCACCGGATGTAATAGCAGGCGATTTACTTGTACCGTCTGTAGTCTGGCTCTAGCTCGATTTCCTGAAATGGGTACCCATTCCAGGAAATAGAGCTAGAACTGAGCTACGGAAGGCACAACGAGGGCTGATTTCCCCTACAAGTAAATCACCTGCTATTACGTCGGGTGCCTGGACTATCAGGCACCGCAACCTGTGAGTTTTTCTGACTGTTTTTAAATCGTTCTTAATAAATTTTTAAACAATGCTGCACTATGAAGTTTTTTCTTCTCATGTCCATGACTACCCCTGTAATGAAATAACACCAAATGAGCCGGGCACTGCAAGAATCTACAGGGGACACTCCCCCACACGCATGGTTTTACCATACTAGAGATAGTCGGTCGCTATAAGAGGGGTGAGTGTACATCCATGTGGAGCACACAGAGTCTGAGCACTGTTGGAGCACCTTTATACCTATGAACTGAGCATGAGTACTTTGAATTTCACCCCTTGGGACTGTTTAGTCATTTATTAAATCATAAGTGGTATTCTTAAGTGTTTACAATAAGGACTTGCAGCTATCTAACAATCTAGCGTGGTGTTTCTCACCCTAATTCATTGTATTGCTGTTAGCAAGTTAGTCACTGCAGCTGGTTGTTTTACTAGGAGGAATAACAATTGTATCCTGGGCGCTGAAGTTTTTATATTTTAATCTATTTACGAATCTGCAGATATTAAAAAAAAAAAAGTCAACTGGTGAGTTTTTCATCTTAAGGCATCAAAGATGACATTTATCAGCAGTCCAATTTACACAAAGCACTGTTTATTAGTAGTAGTCTAGAATCTATAGCTCCCAACTGTCCCTCTTTTGTCTGTAAATCAGGGTCCCTCTTTCCTTCAAAATTATTCTTAATTTGTATTTTTTAAAATACTAAACACACTAAGGTACTGGAATATATTAATGATATAATACAAAAAAAGCCTGGGTAATTGAGTCACAATTCTCTTTCTTTATAGTATAAAGTACATATCATACATATACGTAAATACATGTTCTACTTATTTGCCAGGAGTATGTAAATAGCTTTTAACTCTGTAAAATAATGTATTTCTTATTTTTAAAGAAAAGCATTAATTTTAATGTTGACAGCCAATTTCGCCTTTTCCACTAACATTCTACAAAAAAGTTACAAAAAGATGTTGTTATGAGTGGTGCTTCAAGGAACACAATATTTTTCAGTTTTTTAACCATTTATTTTCTGATGTTCTTAAACCTGAACTCCAGGCAAACAGCTAAATAATAATATAAAATACATATATTAGAGATATTTTACATGCCAATAGATTTGTATTCCTGTCCATCCAGTTTTGAGTTTTGCATAGCTCTGCCCCAGAGCACCATCCTATCTAGTAAGGGAGAAGACCTGTTCTTTCTCTGATGCAGTTTCACTCTCATTACAGCTCTATTTTTGTTCCCTGGTGAGTGATCTTAAGATAACAGCCTATCTATCTATCTATCTATCTATCTATCTATCTATCTATCTATCTATCTCATATCTATCTATCTATCTATCTATCTATCTATCTATCTATCTATCTATCTATCTATCTATCTATCTATCTTTTGACCAACCTGTTGTTGAAAATGAATATTTAACATGTGTAATATGTTATATTAGCCAAAACGTTTTATTAGAATAGGGATGGTTTAGAACCTATTTCAGCCCTTTATTGCTACCATGAAAAAAACCCCACACAACTTGTATCTCCTATGATCTTAAGAAACATTATTGGTCCTTATGGTCAAGACAAGACCTTGGATTCTCCCAACATGCTCCATGGTTGAACTAGCACTCCTATTTGTCAGAGGCAGGAACCTGTTGAAGTTTGTGAATGGTATCATTCACCATTTTTGAGAGGTCTTTACTGCTTTTCGTGACTCCATTGGAGAGACTTTTCCAACACAAACACCTGTAAGACACAATTTTTAGCACAGTGTAGAAGGATTAAGTCGACCATTCACATATCAAATTTTGGCTGGTTCCTGACGAACTGGTGAGAATTCGCTCAATGGTTGGCCATGTTGGCCAACTCTCACACAACATTCCTCAACTCCGGGTCAAATGCCAGGTTTTTGACAAAAGAGGAATGAACCTCTGAAACGTGTTAGACGCCCTCAGCATTATCCCTCATCTCACACAAACACGAAGGGGTTGCCACGAGGTGCAGGACACTGGGGAATTCCGGGCTTTCTGACAGCTGCCATGATCTTATCTTCCTGATGCCAGCTAGAGGGATAGGTCATGCTCAGCCTTGCAGTTTCTTCGTCCATCACATTGTGTACTATCCTGTAGTGTTTTTCATCTGCCATCTATGATGATCATCAAGATTTTAACATGCAAGTGTACTATTTGTTTTTATGGAATAAATTACTTCACCATTCTAATGAGGATTTTGCGCTGCCATTTCCTTGTTGTTTAAGCTTCTTGGATCTCCCCAGATCTTTATCTGGCAAGCTGCAGGACCCTTGTGGGTTGGAATGAACATTTGTCCTCACCATGCTGATACTATAGACTGCTGTCTGTTGGGCTGAACCTTGTAGTGTGCTTTACTGGTTTGTGTTTTTTTATCAAGTGAAAACTTGAAGAAGCTGGGCAGAAAATTAGTGGCTGAACAGATACAGACACTGTTTTGGTATTCTGACAGCTATCAGGGTTGGCTTTCAAAATAAAATATGTATAGCAGGATATTTATTCATCCACACTATGTAGCATTGATGGACAAATCTATGTGTATGGCCAGCTGAAGATATTTCATTGGGTTTTATTGCTGTCCGTGGCCTTATTGGGGGAGATTTGCCCTCTTCCTGACCTGGTAAGACTGTGTGTGTCAGGGTATGACAGGATGTCATTGGGACCGTAACTCTTTAATGGGAGCACAGACGGCAAAAAAACTGAAGTTTTATTAGAGGTTTTGAGTTGGGCTCTCATGTTTAGTCATGAACATCCTAAAAAAGTTGACAAAACCCTATGCACGACATGCTGTAATATTTGAAAAGTAAAACAAGAGAATGCTCATAAGTCATCTGCATCTGATTTATTGTAGTTTTCAAGTGTAGTAAAATATAATACTGGCCAAGCTTCTGATTTCCTGGAATAGTCATATTTCAGACGCTGGAGTTTTGACATATTATTTGAGATTGACATGATTTAGTTGATGATGGCCATGCTTGAAGTCAGCTGTTAATCTTAGATTCTTCATACAACAAACTTTAATAAAAGACTGGCCGTTGCTTTCTGAAATTCTATATATATATCTTGTTAAAACCAATCTCCAGAGAAAACTTTTTTAGTGGCAAGGGGTTAGAAATTCTATGATGAAAAACTGTTGTCAAACAGTACAGAAAGAAAACAAAAATCTCCTCCAGTGGTCATGTTGCGCAGAGTAATGTATAGATACATGATTCTGCACTTCTGGGTATCTGGCGTGAGTGCGCACCACTGGCGGCTCACTTCCCCCGTGATTTTACACAACGGAAGCTGATCAATGGGTCCCTGGTTCCCAAAAAAAGTGTCAAAAGTGTCTGCAGTCCCGCAATAAGTCACTAATCACTGCCATTTAAAAAAATAAATAAATAAAAAAAAATCCATAAATATATTCCAGAGTTTGTAGACGTTATAACAAACCCATAGACGTGACGACGTCAGGACACGGTGGAGTGCTGTTTTCCGGAGGTTCAATGGATCGGTTGGGTATAGTAAATGTGTTCACCCCTAGAGAAAACAAGGAGAAAAAAAAATGCCTGGAGTTGGGCTTTAAGTCATAGTTAGCATTTGAAGCCTCACTGAAGTTTTTCCCTTCATCGATCTATCCAAAACTAAAATAAAAAAGATTTTCCTGGAGTTGGATTTTAAGTTTCTTGTAATGTAATAATGCTAAACAATTTTAACGTTTTTTTCCAAAGTAGAGTTCATAACAACCTGGTTCTACATCATATAGTAACTGTAATTATTAGAAGCAAAATAATGTAATTCTTATTTCTAAAGAAGAATAGTGAAAAAAACTCTTACTAATTTTCAAAATGCCTACAAAAGGTTACTTGCAGCTACACTCTGAAGGAAGGCCAGCTAGGTATGGGAGTCATAAGATGATTAATACATGATCTTCTCAAGGATCTCCAGTCAATAACCAGCAGCTGATTTTTGATTGATGACCATAGTTTTAGCCAGGTAAGGAACAATATGTGGTTTGAAAAAAGTTCATCAGCTGTAAAAGAAAAAAAAAATAGCTATACTGGCCTAGATGTATTGACAAGCCAGCACAGTCACCACTCCGCCAGCTTCATAATGCAGGTGTGTATGTCAGCCATTCAACAAATTTATATAAATGTGGCTGGTTAATGATTAATTGATTGGTCTGTGAGTGAGGTATCTTCAATATGGTTTTGCTGGGACCCTCTATACCATACATACCTAAAGTGACTTCCCTAAAAATGCAATTTTGTTACAGTTGTGCTCATAAGTTTACACACCCCGGCAGAATTTATGATTTCTTGGCCATTTTTCAGAGAATATGAATGATAACACAACACGTCTTTCACTCATGGTTAGTGTTTGGCTGAAGCCATTTATTATCAACTGTGTTTACGTTTTTTTTAAATCATGTTTTGGGGATGTGTGAGCTACAAAGGCACAGGAAGTTTGGTCAAAATGAATGGCAAGATGAATGCAGTATTTTATCAAAAAATACTGGAGGAACATTTGCATTCATCAGCCAGGAATCTGTGCATGGGACGTACTTGAACATTCCAACATGACAATTATTCAAACCACAAGGCCAAGTTGACCATTGGCTACAGCAGAATAAAGTGAAGGTTCTGGAGTGACCATCTCAGTCTCCTGACCTCAATATCATTGAGCCACTCTGGGGAGATCTCAAATGTGCAGTTCATGCAAGACAGCCCCAGAATTTCCAGGAACTGGAGGCTTTTTGCCAAGAGGAATGGGCAGCTTTACCATCTGAGAAGATAAAGAGCCTCATTCACAAATACTACAAAATACTTCAAGCTTGATGTTCAAGGGGGCAATACACTGTATTAAGAACTGGGGTGTGTAAACTTTTGATCAGGGTCATTTGGGTAGGTTATGTTATCATTATGATTTAAAAAGAGTAAACACAGTTGATTGATAATAAATGGCTTCAGCCAAACACTAACCATGAGTGAAAGAAAAGTTTTTGTGTTATCATTCATATTCTCTAAAAAAAATGGGCCAAGAAATCATAAATTATGCCATGGTATGTAAACTTATGAGCACAACTGTAAATGCATGTGCAGAACAGAATAGTATCAAGTCCTTTATATTTTGTAGATCTGAGTAGTGACTGAAGGCCTCTATTCTGCATTCATATGCATTTGGCCATATAGACTGTGATATCATGGGTAAGCACAGAGGACAAAGTAGTCTCAAAGATATGCTAGCTCACTTTTTTATGTCGGCAGTTATAGTTGATACATACTTTCTGAGTAGGATTCTGGGTACACATAGGGTTCAGAAGGTACTAGGTAAGCTATAGGTTGCAGGTGAAGAACATTCCTTGAGTTCAGCTTAATCACTGAATTGGAACAAGCATGCAAACAGTAGTTCTGACTTTTCTTGCTACATGCTTATTCCAGGTCAATGGCCCCGAAAGAATCCAAGCTAGAGAGACAGCCAGGCAGCTAGCATTTTTAGAAGGATCTCAGAATTGGTAGAAGCCATACAGTATCTCTTTCAATTTTCCTTTAGCACTAATAATATGGGACCATTTTGGTGTTTTGCCAGAGAAGACCTTGATACTGTCCTCTGCCTCACTGCTTCCAGCCTCACCTCCCACTTACCTCTCCTCCCAATAAATAAACATGCATTACCAACAGGAAACATGAGCTCCGCTTTGTAAAACCAGCTTAAACGAGTGGCATTATCAGCCGAGAACAGGGAAACGAGCCGGCCTGCAGCTCAGCTGCATTTACCTAAGCCTGAAAAATGACCTCTTTTATGAAGCAGGATCTGGAAGACGCTAAGTGCATACCAAGTAGCGGAGAAATGTGAAAGATGACATATCTTTCATTCAGAACGCCCGATTCAGATAGAGTGAAGCTTTTACATCTGCTTCATCACCTGTTTAGGAGCTGCAATGCTCCCCCTGCCGCGTACCTATTTTTCGGCAGCTATGCCATACCTTACCTGAGTAAGATTGATGGTGAGCTGATCCCAGGCAGCCAATTTCAGTCTCTCAAGAAATAATCCGCTACTTTGACAGATGAGAAGAATTTGATGCTCCGTTCACATCAGTTAGATTTTTCCGCACCTGAAGAGCAAGTAGAGGTTCTTGCTGGGAAAAATATATTTAGCCATCCCGGGATAGCCTTAATAGAGCGCTTTTTATTTTGCAATTTTTTTACTCTTGGTTCTCAGAAGCTTAGCTTAGGGAAATTATTCTATTTTCAAAATACACAAGGGCTGCTTGATCAGAGCTGCGGGAAAGGGAAGATGAAGCTTACGCTCATTGCTATGCTGCCAGTCAAGTGTTAGCGTTAAAGAACAACTTTGCTTTTAGTAAAAATGTCCTTTAATTGTCCCCCCTACTCCTTGAGTGGTTATGGCTTACAGCAAACCTACCTATCCTCCCCCCCCTTCCCTAAATTTCACATCAACAAGCATCTTTGCATGCTAATTTGAATTCGCCTAACACTTTTCAAACGTTCTTTTTGTTTTTTGCTTTACTTACCTTTTTTCCTTCTACTTCCTGGATTTCCCTGAAGGCACTGGTGACATAGCCCCGACCACACAGATACCTCCTGGCAAGGCATCACCATTGCCTTTAGGGAAATCTCTTGCCTAAACTGCAGTTTAAAATAAAATAATCTTGCAGTATTGGCATACTCATTTTGCACATGCGCCATCCATATGAAATTACAGGATTTTTTCCCAACAGAGGCATGATGTCATACGCTTCATCTCGTACATGTGTGGTATCATGGACATGGTGCCACAGGAACAGGGACCTAGGCAGCACAGGCAGACAAAAGATAGGTAATATGAGGAAAACGTCACAAAGTATGGTGGTTTGCCCCCCTCCATTTATAATTGACAGGTTTATAGAGTAAGGACAAGGAAAGGAAGAATCTTGTTAAATAAATACCTTTAGCCCCGCTCCCAAGATCTTCACTGTTTCACTTGAGAATTCATATTTCTATCCATCCAGTCCTGCGAACAACACAGCTCTGCAACTCAACACAGACCTGACCTGATTTATCTCTGCTACAGTTTTTAAGACCTATGGGTCTAGTCCCTCCACACTCCCCAGCCTGAGACTGGGCAGTAAAAGAGAAGTAGCAGACTGATGTCTCCTCATATCAGCATGCTCCCTGCACTGTGGCACACCTGGTTGAGTCCTTAGGCTGCTTCTCCATTCCCTTCTCTGAGTTCTGGTGTTCAGAGGTAATACTTAGGGGTTGATTTACTAAAGGCAAATAGACTGTGCACTTTGCAAAGTGCAGTTGCTCCAGAGCTTAGTAAATGAGGTAAAGCTTCACTTTGCAAAGAATATCCAATCACGTGCAAGAAAAATTTAAAAAACAGCATTTTTGCTTGCACATGATTGGATGATGGAGGTCAGCAGATTTTTTGCTTATTAAAGAGGAAGTAAACTTCCTTTACTGACTTCTACCTATAGTTAAAGAGGAAGTAAACCCTGATGGGGTTTACTTCCTCTGTATTCCCCTGCAAAGTAGAAGCATAATGGGCTACTATGCATCGCTTACCTGCAGCAAAGCCTGCGACGGCCAGCGATGTCCCCTGTGCAGGCAGCGTCCATCTTCAGCCCCTCTTCCTTCCGGGGCCACGACTCCAGCCAGTCACAGAGCCGGAATCGCGGCCCTGGAAGGAAGCACCCCGGAAGTCACACTCATGCGCACGGGAGCCGCCAGTCACAGCACGATCTTAGTGAAGAAACGGGGCAGAGGCCGTTTCTTCACTGCACATGTGCCGAAATTACATTGGCACATCTAGTACACTGTATATCTCCTTAACCATGCAGGTTTGGGAGATATGCAGGGCACCTACAGGTAAGCCTTATTATAGGCTTACCTGTAGGTTAAAGTGGTTGTCACGGGTTGACAACCACTTTAAGGCTATAATAAGGCTTACCTATAGGTAGTGTAAATATCTCCTAAATGTGCACCGATTGGGAGACATTTACATTGCATGCAGCCAGTAACATTACTGGCGCATGCGATCTGAAGGAACGACCACCCGTGCCGTTCCTTCTAAGCCCTGTTCCGTGAACAGTAGCTCCTGCGTCATCGCAGCTCCAACCAGTCACAGAGCCAGAGCCCGCGAACCCGGAAGCAAGACGGGTGAAGATGGAAGCGGCTGCAGCGATGACATTGCGGCTCTGGAACATCTTCGTTTTAAAGTAAATTTCACATAATGTGTTAGTATGCAATGCATACTAGCACATTATGACTTTATCTTGCAGGGAAAAAAGAAAAAGAAGTCCAGCGATATACAACTGCTTTAACTAAGCTCTAGAGCAGTGTTTCCCAACCCAGTCCTCAAGGCACACCAACAGGTCATGTCTTCAGGATTTCCATTATTTTGCACAGGTGATTTGATCAGTTTCACTGCCTTAGTAATTACCACAGCTGTTTCATCTGAGGGAAATCCTGAAAACATGACCTGTTGGTGTGCCTTGAGGACTGGGTTGGGAAACACTGCTCTAGAGCAACTGCTCTTGCAGAGTGCAACTGCACTTTGGAAAGTACACCATCTATTTGCTTTTTAGTAAATCAACCCCTAAGTCAAATTCAGGTACTCATTATGGAGATGGAGATGCTCTCCCTCTAGGCTCTAACGCTAGTTTTGGGTGCTGAAAGTGGAGCACTCTGTTGTTATTGACCATCTATTCCTGAAGTTGCATTGTTGAAATAAAAAAAATAAAAAAACTAAATGCAAGTAATGCAACTAAATCACTTCACATTATATTAAAAGTTAGATATACACCAATTAGACCTATTACACTTAATTAAAACTTTCCTGCTGCTGGCCAATAATTATACTGCTTACATTTACAAAAAATCTATTTAATAATTTATTTTTTTAAGTAGTCCAGGTTAAATTTTCAATTTTTGCTGGCACGTGTTTTTTGTATCTGATACAAGCATTATTATTTTTTTGTTGCATAACAAGTTTATGGACAGAAAATAATGAACACAGAACTTGCAAACTAGAATACTTCTATCCTTAATGAATCTTTCTTTAATTCTGACTATACTGATTTGTCACTTTACAGCTACCTCAACTGGGTCATTAGTTTCATTTAGTTGCTCTCTCATTACAACATCCAATAACAGGCATAAAACAAAAGCCCCTAAAATGAACGACGTGATTAACTGGCGCCACGACAAGAATGCAGTATATAGATTTTGTCACTGGAAGATCAGATTTGTCTTCTGTTTCCTTTTCCCATTGTCGGGAGATGACAGAACTGTCACATTTAAAGATATTATGCAGCGTGAGTAAAATGCTGCATGTAATAGTGACATAAGGAACAATTATAACTGTATTATGGGAATAGCGTGTGATCAGCTAATTAGAAAATTGATGACTTATTTTTTTCTCTTGCTGCTTTTGCTTATTGCTGATATAACAAAATGCTACATAGTATCTTGCTTAAGGAGGCGACGAGAAGAGCAGAGTGATAGGGGGTGATTTAATAAAGGCAAATAGACTGTGCACTTTGCAAACTGCAGTTGCACTATGCAAGTTCAGTTGCTCCAGAGCTTAGTAATTGAGGTAAAGCTTCACTTTGCAAAGAATACCCAATCACATGCAAAAAAAAACAAAAAAAAACAGCATTTTTGCTTGCACATGATTGGATGATGGAAGTCAGCAGAGCATTTGCTCATTTACTAAGCTTTGGAGCAACTGTTCTTGCAGAGTGTAACTGCACTTTGCAAAGTGCACAGTTTATGTGCCTTTAGTAAATCAACCCCATAGTGTCGGTAAAAAGGTCCCTCCAACCCATTGTTAGGGTCCTTTCACACGTATGGAGCCCGTTTTGATGGGATCCGCTGCTCAACGGCAGATGACAGGTCAGTCTCTGTGCTCCGTGCAGAGACGGACCTGTCCATTTTCATCCGATCTAATCAGCCATTCATCTGTATTTAGTGGATCGGAGCAGATTGGATGTCAGCGGACATGTCACCACTGACATCTGTTGCTTCATAGAGGAGAATGGAGCGTCCGTTCAGGTCCACCTGAAAACTGACAGGCGGACCTGAGTGGTCCAAGCGTGTGAAAGGACCCTTACTTACCTCTCCAGCAATCCCCCATGTTCTTTCCTCTACCTTAGCCAACCCAGAATGCCAGTTTGTGGAGGAGAATGTGAGTTCAGGTCTAGCTGCTACCCCCTGGGCCAAAGCACTTTCACATGACCACTTGTGTGATGTCACTCTCCCTCTAGGCTCAGACACTAGCCATAAGTGGAGTCTGGAGTACTCAAAGTGAAGCACTCAGTTGTTACTGATCATCTGTTTGTGAAGTAGTGTTGTTGGAAATAAAAAATAAGTGCAAGAACAATGTTCAACTAAATCACCTTATTGTATATTACTCACATTTATCTTTCCCCCCATCCCCATGGATTAAACAAAACTTAAGCATATACCAGTTAGACCAATTATTTCTAAAGAGTTTGTAAACCTCAAACATGAAATATGAACAAAGTATATGCTTCTATGTTGTGTATGTGTCTCAAATAACAGCACTAAGTGTGATTTCTATCTGCTGCTTCATTCATCTGCTATCAGCATCAATCATTTCTGACAGGTTTTCCTGACACCAAGAGTAAAAAGGTGACAGGGGCAAGATCTCCAGCACACCACCTGTGATTGACAGCCTCAGCTCTGTTCCTGTGTGCTGTGTGAATGGGGGTGTGTTCCTGCTCTCCAATCAGCCCTTAAAACTCTGCTCCTGAGCTCTGCAGAGTGTAACTTCAGCTCCCCCCCCCCTTATTTTAACAGCTCAGACAATTTTATCAAATGGATGGAAAGAAGAGAAGATGGCAGATAAACAGGTAGAACCTATTTCGGAAGATTTGTATCATCTCTGTGTATCACCTGAGGCCAGTCACTTCTCTGGGTATATGTAAGGGTTTACAACTACTTTAATTAAAACTGTCTTGCTGCTGGCCAATGTTACACTGCCATGTCACCTGCGGTATCTTAATTCTTGTAGTAAAACCCCAGCCTCTGCTCTTGTTTCTAGTATGTTTGGGTCTTCTTGTAGTTAAACCCCAGCCTCTGCTCTTGTTTCTAGTATGTTTGGGTCTTCTTGTAGTAAAACCCCACCCTCTGCTCTTGTTTCTAGTATGTTTGGGTCTTCTTGTAGTAAAACCCCAGCCTCTGCTCTTGTTTCTAGTATATTTTGGTCTAACCTTCCTATTTAGATTTGTCCTGCTACTTGACAATTTACACAGATGTGTCATCGGTTGTTTCTTATGGCCAAAACCTTTTTGGCCATACTTCTATTGTGGGTCACAGGAGTGCACTTACTGTTGCTCTCCTGTGACCTAGAGTCAGCCGATAGTGGGCTATTTCCCTCTATCAACTGACATAATAGAGCTGCTCCAGGCTCTAGAAGGATGCTTAAGATATTGGTCTACTACTGGCCTTACGTTGTACACGATGAAGCAGAAGGCTTCCAATATTCAGCCAGTGAACAGAGGATTGGAATGCCAACTGCTGCAAACCATGGAGTAAGGTACAGTAAGTTTTCCTTTTGTTAGACTCTCCCTAGACAAAATGCACAGTATATTTTACATATACTGAGCGGGAATTTCATTCTTGTAGGCCAGCCACAGCCGGGGATTCAGCTTTATGACCTGATGTCAAAGCATTGCTCATTTTTATTGATAGTGAAAATGACTGCTTTCTGCCAGACTTGTCCATTGCTCACCAACATCTAAGAAAAATAAATGCTAACATCTGTCTCTTAATAAGTAACCCAAATTCTTTTTTATTAACCCAAATAAGATCAACTGACTGTGTTAAAACTTGGCTGTGCTTGACAGAAAACCTAGAGAAGCCTGTAATTACTGAGCCGCTTTTGTCGAGGAACATCTGAATTTGTAGTCACGAAGGACTTTTCCATTATTCATCCTGGTGTCCCCAGTGCCCAAGTTTTCCTCTATCAACATGGATTGTTAGTCTGAAGCATGTATTCTTGATTACACCTTGGGCATTATATATCAACGGACTTCATGTAGCTCTGGCAATTATTCGGCACAGGATTCCACAAGCTGTTATACTACTCTTTCTTGCCATAAATAGTTTTTAACTTCTACAATTCCTTCTCTAATGTATTCTGCATGACCTGTTTTACTGAAGATGGCACCGAGCACCCAGGTTGTGCTTCTTTTAAGAATTCTAATGACATTTATTATGAGGTCACTACAAGCGCGTATTCGCTGTGGGGTAATCGCACGGTGAGAGGAGGAAAAAATTAACATAGGAATTCAATAAACATTTGTATTCCAGGACAGAATTCATGCATAATAATCCATAATTGCCTTTAAACTCGTTATTGATTTCAGAAGCCTTTGTCAAAAGTTGTGAGTGTTGCAGTTGCTAGATCAAGTGTTCTAGAATATGATTTGTTAGATAAAATACCTGTAAAATTTTCAAAAATGTAAAGACAACCAGTGGTCACAGCAGGAGCAACGATTGTTTTTCATTTTCTACATACGCAAATCAATAGCAGAATTTTAGCGTCAACTTAAAGTGACATTTGTTTATGCAGAACAAAGCAATAGGTTTTCTTAAAAGACATCCCATACACTGCATTTAAGAACCTTCTCTTCAGTACACAACTGCCCTGTTCCACTTCTAGAACACTGAACTACGGTTTACTTCTGGGTATGGGATTATGTGATTCACTCTGTCACATGGGTGTGGAGGGAAAGTACTTTGTCCTGTGTAAGCTCAAACCAGATTGACATAAATATAAAATAACACAGGGATTTTTCTCTTTGTTGTTTGCTCTGGTGGTCAAAAGAAGTGAATGGAGGGTGAGTATAAGGGTGGCCAGAGATGGATCATTTTTTTTGTGGGCTGATCAAAAAAAAAAAAATGAATGGATTCCCCCATCCACGCACTTCTCTTCTGTCAGAATAAACTGACTAGCACTGCAACTGATTGGCTGCAGCCGTTGATCTAATGAAAATGTCCCAATATTCTGTTCAACAAAAGTCAATCATTAGTTGGAACGGCCATAAATTGATTGAAATTCATAAAATTTCTATTCAATTTCAATCCATCTATGGCCAGCCTTAGCAGCAGGGGTAGGAAAGGCGTTAAGTGAATTAGCATAACCTTTAATGTTCTCTTTTGAAAGTTAGGTAGAAGGCCCAACACACAAAACTGTAAATATAGCAGTTATGTAATGTAATATCTAAAATTATAAGCAAAAACAGCCAATATGTATACACTACCGGGTTGATTTACTAAAGGAAAATAGACTGTGCACTTTGCAAAGTGCATTTACACTCTGCAAATTGAGTTACTCCAAAGCTTAGTAAATGAGCAGAAGCTATCCAGACTTCCATTATCCAATCGTGTGCAAGCAAAAATACAGTTTTTTTTTATGTGATTGGGTATTCTATGCAAAGTGAATTTTTACATTATTTACTAAGCTCTGGAGCAACTGCACTTGCAGAGCACAACTGCACTTTGCACAGTGCACAGTCTTTTTGCCTTTAGTGAATCAACCCCTATATGTCTAAACCTGTGTGGGCACACCTTCTTGTTCATAACAAAGTCAAGTCCATAAAGGCAAGGTTTGATGGGTTTGGAATGGGCAGGGCTGTACAGAGTCCTTACCTCAACCCTATTGAACATCTTTAGAATACATTGGATTGTTGATTGTGAGCCACATTCAACTTCAGTATGCTGAACCTCACAATGATTAATGGGCACACCTTTCCACAGAAATACTGCAAAATCTTGTGGAAAGCCTTCCCAGAGGAGTGGATGCTGTTATAGCTGCAAAGGGAAGGGGGCTTCATAATAATGTCCATGGTTTTGGAATAAGATGCTCAATAAGGTCATAAAATATGATGGTCAGGTGTCCACAAGTGTTTGGCCATTTAGTGTACTTTACATTAACGTGGGTTTGATTTATTGGTACAATATCCTTTGTTGGCTATAGTTGAAAACCAGACAACAATATTGTTCGACTTTTGAGGTACCCAAGGATAATGACTCAGAATTTCTAAACATATACCATTTTATATTACTGGTGTATAAAAGATATATCCTTAAAACAACATACATATTTAGTGACGCCCTCCTCAAGGTATCCCTATACCATTCATCTCACAAACATTGTGAGGATTACAAATACATAAGAAATGAACAACACAGCGTAATGCCTGTATCTATTTTAAAGTACATGATACAAAATGCACATAGGGATCCTGGTTCCTCTATTCCTTCCTCAGACATAATCTTCAGTAAGGTGAGAGAGAACACTTTTAAAAACAGGTTCCAAGATATGTGACTAGTGCTAGGACTTTCCCAGGTGAGCACAGAGGCATCACAGGGACGCCACTGTCCCCACAGAGACACCCCACATTTCATCCAAGGGGAATCCTTTAAGGCCACAAAATAATTAAAATGGCATCCAAATGACATCTTAGGGTTTAAAAAAAAGATGGTATCTGGCGTTTATGCTATGGATTAGTGTGCCCAATGTGGGAGCTTTCCCATATACTTGCACTGATGATAGTCGAATATAGAGAGACCTCAACATGTGTCAGGTAATACAATCTAGAGGCAGAGTCTTCCACTTGACTTTTGTATTTGTTTTTCATTTAGTGTAGTATGCGGATACCTGCAAATTTCAGATATGTATAAATGTAGAAGTTGATGAATTAACAGAGCCCATATTAAAAAATTAAAAGGATCAGCTGAAAGAACCAGTTCACACAAAAAGGATCTGTTTCAGGTGGATCTTACTTCATTTGTTGCAATAGGGAGAGGTAATGACTCAAACCATTGTCATCAAAGGGCAGACATCAGTTTGAGAGATCTTGTTGCATCTTGTTGAGCTATGAGAATGGGTGATTCAATATTCCATTAAAAAGCTGTAACTTCGGTTGTAGATACACTGTCCCTTTAAACTCCAGACCATGCCATTTATAAAGCTTTGGACAAGTAGCTTGCTGGGACTTTTAATCCTTGAGGTCTCGATAAGTGCAAGTCATCCTTTTCTTCTAAAGTATAGGACCTAAGGGACATCTTTACCTTTTATGAATGTCATGAAACACTGAATAATTACCACTTTGAAGTACCTGCAAAAAAATGTAGTTCTAAGTTGCAAATTTGTGAATTCGATCATGTGAAATTCAGCTATTTAGTTCTTTAATATGCTCATAAATTAGAGCACATAGAGCTAGTTTTTAGAAGACAATTGTTAAAGCTGCTCTGGTTATTGTGACCCTCTATATTGTATTGATTTTAGGAAAAACACATTTATTGTCTGTCTAGCAGTCTTTTCCAGATTTTCAAAAACTGTGTAAAGTATCTGAAATATTGGCATTCTTACTACTAGCATCACTGTGTGAATTTTCATTCCAATTAACAAAGAATGCACAAATATTGAGAATACTATGGCTGTTGAATGAGGATATTTTCTTAAGTTTCAAACAAGTAGTTAAATTAACTCTTCAACTGCTTCTACTTCTAATCTTCCTTTTACTTTCTATTCTAACTTTTTCCTTATTCGTCCTTCTTGCTTCTTCTTGTTTTTATCCTTTCCCCTTAGTTCCTTTTTTTCCTTTACTTTTTTCAGTTTTAATTTATTTTTTACCTTTATTTGTTCCTTGTAAATCTATTTACTTTATTCTCCATATTCCCTTATATTTCTAGCCTTATGCTTTCTGTCCTTTTATTTCCATTTTACTGTTCCCATGCCATCTTTACCCTTCTTTGTTTCTCTCTTTTCATCCAATCCCCACCCTTCCCTCGTCAGTCTTCCATTCTCATCCCCTTCTTTTTCCCCTTGCCAAACTGTATCTGTTATCTGCTTCTCTTAGAATTCCTATTCTTCCCCTCATATGTCCTTATTGCCCATTTGTACATCCTGGCAATTATTTTGTTTTGCTTCCTTCATACCCCACACACTTGTTTTCCTTTGCTTCTCCTTTATATCAATTCTTGTGTTAGAATTCTTTTAGAACCTTTTTACTTCTTACCTTGTCATCCTTACCCTTCATCTCCAATCTCTTACTTTCCCATTTTATCTTGCCTGTTCCTTTCTATGGTGCTCTCCTCTCTCCCTATATAATTCACTCTCTTTCATTTTATTAAATATTGCTCTTCCATTTCCCATTCTAACCTTAGCCTGCCTTGTAATGCCTTTTCCATCCATCATTACCTCAAAGTCATTTGACTATCAATGTTCTACAGCTGCCATAATAATGTGATTAGAGACCTACAATCACTTTATGAATGATCTGCACAATTCACATTCCTCAGTAACTGCATTTATAATATTCTATATCGCCCATGGTAGAACTGTTATTTCTTACCATATGGTTTCATGTTAAATTTTATGCAAGGCAGATTAGTTACATTCCCTCTTTCACATGTCCATGAAATTCCAGACATCTCAATTTCTTTAAACACTGGCATAGTCACACCCACTGCTCACTCTTGCTAGTTAAGCGTCACCTCTTCCTCATAATACCCTAGTTTCAGTCCCTAACACAAGGCTGTCACTTTTATCCTTGTAACTAATCTCCTATATGTCTATTCCTTGTACAAGACTCTACCAAGATGCTTGCCCCTCTCTTGTCATTTCACTAGCTGAATACTGCAACACTTCACTAATTGGTCTCTCCCTCACTTTGTCAGCCTATGCCGAAAGCCTTAGCTCTGCTCATTCATCTAACGAGTTATTCCTTCTCTATGACAGTTGAGACAGAAGATTTTTCCTGGCCCTGGAAATACATTTTAAGTGATAACATTGACTTATTAAGCCATTCACTTCTTCAAAAAGCTGAATTTCCCTTACAGATTGGTCCCCGCCCATTCCATTATCTTTGTACATGAATGGAGTACTTCTCTAGAGCGTTACCAAATTTACTTTGAAGCTTCATACTCCCCCTAGCCTTTCCTTGTTTTTCTTACACAGAGTGTCTTCTCAGGCAAAGCCAGGGTGAGAAACAGAAACACTCTTAGGTTTTTCCCCTATGAGTATTACCATAGTAAGCTATAGAGCCAGTGTCAATGGACTTTTGCTTGCTTCTCTTCAGGGGCATTGCTATATCTTCTGTTGAGTGCCCTGGGTCTCTTTTGAGATATGGAGGTGATAAATGTTATGCTATGCATTACATGGTTTTGAAACATTGCATTTTCTTCTACAATTATATCTACAATCCATCTATTAAATATTTTGCATCACAATGCGAGTTTACAGTTTATACACAAATTAATTTCTGTTCAGTTAAAAATATTGTATCCGTCTTAGATGTAATCCAGAGTGGTCACCACTAGCCCCTCAACATTTTAATTTGTGTGCCCAGATGTGCCCCTCATCTATTAGGACCCTAGAAACATCTTGATTTCACTATTAGACTATGGGAATAGCAAAGGCCACAACAGGTGTTTAGACCCAGGTACTCAGCACAGACATCTCAACAACAATTTCCATGTAGGCAAGTGCCAAGTGTGTTCTCCGTGCATTGTATTAATGACATGTTGTTTGGTAATGTTGGGGTTAACATGCTGTGGTTCCTGCCATTTGACCTGTAGTAGCTTCCCGTAGTGGGTATGTTTGAGCGGGAAGAGGTTGGGTTGGAGAGTGATTGGAGATTGGTCATGGGACAGAGCAGGACAATGCACCAAGAGAAAATACTGCACCTAAGTAGGGTCCCCACTTGGCAGGAACCTGAAATCAGACTGTTAGTGAGTGAGACACCATTTCATGGGCACTTACACAAGCTGAAAAGATATGAGACACCACAGCATAACCCTAAAGATCCTGCCAAATATAGAAACGCTGGTCAATTAATTAACCTGTTGCACTTCCATGTGTTTGCTTGAGTGAAATTGTGTGAAGAAAAGTTGTATCACCATGCCATTTACTCAGTGAATGCAGTTTACTTCAGTGTATGGGAACAGGGAATTAGTTTAAGTCTATGTGGTAACTTTCTGGGTAATAGAGAGTGACAAGCAAAAGGAAGGAGAAGCAGAGGAGACGGTGGTGGCAGGTGACGTAGGTTCTGTCGGAAGGGTGGATTGGTGGCTTTATGGTCCATATATAATTTAAAGCTATGTTTGGGCGGGTTGTGTTTACAGAGATTGGTGACACAAAAACATCTAGTCGCAGCTTCTGGATAAACTATTTGAAGTCCCCAGTGACAACAAGATGGTTCATTTTTAACTTCTCAATCTACATATAGCTACCACTGTTCTTCTGAGCTGGCAGATTTTTTTTCCAAACAATCTCCTTTTACCCATAATTAATATTATTTCATAGCTTAATTATAGGCTGCATGCATTATTCATAATTACATGGTGCTGCTTTTCTCTGAGGAGTCAGAGTAACACCCAGCGTGTTTGGAGTCTTCAGAATCACTAGGGAATGAGACTAAAAATGCACAAAAAACAAGGCTTCTTGTAAGGCACAACAGACAGGGAGTTTTGTGTTCTCTGATTAGTCAGCGAACAAAGGGTGATGGTGCTGCTAGACAGAAGAACCTAAATTATGGATTAACACACACAGAAAATACAGCCATTCAGGAAGGTTAGAGTGGGCCAAACATTATGAATAAAGCTGAAAACCAAGGTGGGATTTCCAGCTAACAAATTAATGTTTTATTTATTAGAAAAAAAATATGATAGGATATGTTTGCATCCTAAGATGAGAAAACTAAAGTGTTTTTTAATTACTACTTGTTTATGCATTGACATTTAGTAGTATGTTCTACTTAAACATTGCTCCTCTTGGAAAAATCGTTTTTACCAATAAATGACGACATGGGCTTTACCTGTTGCACTCCAATAAAGAATTAATTATCTGCTCCCCTGGCTTACCAGTCTCCATATACATTATAAAGTGTCGATGTGCTTTTGGTGAGCACAACATTGTCCTCTCTAGCATAATTATACAGGGAGTGCAGAATTATTAGGCAAGTTGTATTTTTGAGGAATAATTTTATTATTGAACAACAACCATGTTCTCAATGATTCCAAAAACTCATTAATATCAACAAAAACCTTAGTAACTCTTGTACCAACAACAAGTTATTATTTTAATAAGGAGTTTTTATGTTGAACGGATTATTAAGACGTGAGGGACATATTAATACGATCTCTCCTGTTACAACACGAGTGGTTTTCGTGTAGCTGTGAAATATTACATATACCTCTGACCATTCGGTCCCCTCGTCTATTAATTAAGAAATAACCTCACGTTGTCCATTTCGGGTACAGCAGTAAATAACCATTTTTGCTAAAAAGGTTCTCCTCGTTACAAATTCATCTTGTATGATGATTTACAGTTACGTATTTGTTCATCATTAATTTTTTGTGAAATCAAAAGAGTAGAATCCTACGTTTGTATAGGATAGTAT
>BLSH010314285.1:741006-775289 GCA_018402905.1 Glandirana rugosa | reverse complement strand
AGGACTGGGAGTTGAGCTTGACTCCATCCTCAACCCGAAAAGGCCCCACAAGCTCATCTTTGATGATAGCAGCCCAAACCAGTACTCCACCTCCACCTTGCTGGCGTCTGAGTCGGACTGGAGCTCTCTGCCCTTTACCGATCCAGCCACGGGCCCATCCATCTGGCCCATCAAGACTCACTCTCATTTCATCAGTCCATAAAACCTTAGAAAAATCAGTCTTGAGATATTTCTTTGCCCAGTCTTGACGTTTCAGCATGTGTGTCTTGTTCAGTGGTGGTCGTTTTTCAGCCTTTCTTACCTTGGCCATGTCTCTGAGTATTGCACACCTTGTGCTTTTGGGCACTCCAGTGATGTTGCAGCTCTGAAATATGGCAAAACTGGTGGCAAGTGGCATCTTGGCAGCTGTACGCTTGACTTTTCTCAGTTCACGGGCAGTTATTTTGCGCCTTGGTTTTTCTACACGCTTCTTGCGACCCTGTTGGCTATTTTGAATGAAACGCTTGATTGTTCGATGATCACGCTTCAGAAGCTTGGCAATTTTAGGAGTGCTGCATCCCTCTGCAAGATATCTCACTATTTTTGACTTTTCGGAGCCTGTCAAGTCCTTCTTTTGACCCATTTTGCCAAAGGAAAGGAAGTTGCCTAATAATTATGCACACCTGATATAGGGTGTTGATGTCATTAAACCACACCCATTCTCATTACTGAGATGCACATCACCTAATATGCTTAATTGGTAGTAGGCTTTCGAGCCTATACAGCTTGGAGTAAGACAACATGCATAAAGAGGATAATGTGGTCAAAATACTCATTTGCCTAATAATTCTGCACACAGTGTATATACACTATATGGCCAAAAGTTGTTTGTAGACACCTGACTAACCTGACCATTAAACCTCTATAACCCTATTGCCCTATTATAGTAGTGATTTCTAGCAGCCTCGTGTAATATGTCTCCAATCTATTACTGTCTCCTGAAGAATTTTCCTAGTCTCCAAATGTTCCCAATCTCTGACAGTCTTATGCTGCATGTCCACATCCTCTAATCATCTCTTGTATCATGTCCACAGTCTCTGACCATCTCTTGTATCATGTCCACAGTCTCTGACCATCTCTTGTATCATGTCTACAATCCCTGACCATCTCCTGTATAATGTCTACGGTCTCTGACCATCTCTTTTATCATGCTAATAGCTTTTTACTATATCCTGTTGTCTCTGATAATGAATATTCACTGACTTTAGGTGGTGTCAGGCCATATCAAAAAAGCTGACTATCAATGCTTTAAGAGTTTGTGTGACATATCATTTAAAAACCATGGGCATTAATATGGAGTGCCCCTCACCTTCATTTGCAACAGCCTTCATCCTTCTGGGGTTTCCACACGATTTTGTCTTTGGGAAATTGTGCCCATTCAGTCAAAAGAATATAGGTGAAATCATGTAATTATATTGGGTGAATTGAATTTGGAATTCTGTTTGTAAGGAATATGTAAATACTTGAATGTCCATAGCCTAACTATATGCCCTAAACCAATCGTCTCCAAACTGTGACCTGGATGCAGCCATTTTCATGTTTTTTTCCAGCCCTTGGGGCACCAATCCATCCACTGACACCAACAATGGGGCATGATTCCTTCCATTGAGACCACAATAGAGCAAAATTCCTCCAAGTGACGCCAATTATGGGGCACAATTCCTCCCAATTATACCAACAACGGGGCACAATTCCTCCCACTGACACCAATGATTGGGGCAGTATTCCTCCTACTGACACCAAATATGGGGAACTGTTTACTCCCAGTGATGCCAAGACATTTACTGCTCCCACTGGCCACAGTCCAACCCCCCATCCCACCCCCCGTCTAAGAGACAGTAAACTGACCCTTTGTTCATAAAGTTTGGAAACCCCTTCTATAAAGAAAAAAAATCTTGTGGGAACCATTAAGCCAGTATGCCCTACGTCATCTAAATGGCTTTCCAGGACTATATTTTTAACCCCTTTGTGACCCATTTACAATATGCTGCAATACAAAATATTATAAAACTTTTGCTGCACGTGTGCATACCTGCTACAAAAAAATAACCTAAGCGCCAAGGTATCATGTTAAAAATAGCAATTGTTTTCTTGCTTGAGGGAGTTTAAGAATATTTAATGATTTTTCAGCTATTAATGTGGCACCAAGCTGGCTGACTGGTGAAGAAAACAGATATTAAGTACAGATTTTACAGTGAAAGTTGTACTGTTTCCCTACATTGTAGTTACATGCTCTTAATATTGGAACCTATAAAATATAAAATGTAGAGCTTCATAAATGTTGTTTAGCATCTTCTGGGAAAGGTCTGAGGCAATTCACAGCAGTAAAAACTCCATTGGTTTTGTTAAGGAATTGAAAGTATTGAACTATTCATTTGTATCAAAAAGGAAGCAGTTCAAGCAGCTACGAGAACTGCTGTAAAATCTTCATTTTCTTGTGCAGACGGTCTTTACTCATATCAGTGTTATATGATTGTTTGGGCCTTAAAGTGGTTTTAAACCTAAAATCAAAAGTGTAATGTATTGCACCTTAAATATAGCTACATTAGTTTTCTTTTATATGCTTTTCCCTTAATTTCATCTGGTGATCCAGCCACTAACAGACTTTATAATGGAGGTTTCTCCACTCCATTGGAGGAGCAATGAAGACACCTTTGGACACTAGCTTTGTCAAGCTGGGGAGAGGGTAGTGGCAGAGAGATTTAGGATATAAAATAATAAAAGCTGACCATTGTAAGCACCTCTGCCAGTGTAAATGGTATGTCTTATTCCTCTAACTGCCACTTTTGCTGGTCAGCTTGATCTGCTAGGCCAATGAAAAATAACCGATTTACTGGCAGGCTCAGCAGGTGCAAATAAAGGAAAAACACCTAAAAAAGTAAACGAATGCAGCAACAACATCTAAGAATTGGTAAGCTGCAATATAAGGAATAAATTATTTTTTCTTTTGGGATAAGTACCTCTTTAACATCCCTGGCGGTATTCCCAAGTGTGGCTTGGGGTGGAATTTCAGTACCATTAGCGGTAACCCCGAGCCACACTCGGGATTGCATCGCTGGATCCAAGGCAGCGTTACTCACCTTGTCCCCTGGATCCAGCGATGTCCCCCCACGGTGTCAGCGTGTCTGTCCTCCGCCCGATGCCTCTGTGTGCCGGGCTCCGTTCCCTGCGAGCGTTGCGTCGCACGGGGGCGCAGCCCGGCGGCAAATTCAAAGTGAAACACACAGTAAGCATACAGTACACTGTAATCTTATAGATTACATTACTGTATGAAATCATTTCACATCCCCTTTGTCCCCAGTGGTTTGCCCAGTGCCCTGCATGCACTTTTATATTATATATGTCATTCTTTCTGCCTGGAAACTTGAGAACGTCCATGGCAACCAAAAAGTGTCCCTTTACGTCAAAAGTGTTTTTTGATCAGCTATACAGCGATAGTAAATAAGAATCATTTGCAGAATTGAGTGATACTGATTTTTGGGGAAATTTATCATCAGACACTGAAAGTGGCGACAGCGACAATTCTGCAACTGAGCAAATTTCAGTGTTTTTGGTTTGATTACATTATTGAATACATTTTATTACTATTATGTTATTATTTTTGATAATTATTTATAGTTATTTATTATATTATAATTTATGATTTCATGTTTCAAACTTTATCATACCCGGGATGTCTACTAGACTCTTGTTTGGACAGATTTAAGTGAGTTATTCCTAAGAATTACAGGTCTACAATATAAAATACCAAATTTCCATGCAAAATAATCGTACCACTTTCAGCACCAAAAATCTGACATAATCGTACCGCCAGGGAGGTTAAAGTGGAAGCCATTTTTTTTAAATTAATTTAATTTCATTTAATTTTTTTTTAGTTCTGAATAGATTAGGGAAAGGGATACTGCTTTTTATTTCTGTTGTCATCCTCCTTTTTAAAGTGTTTTCACTAGAACAGCAAGTAAAGGAAATCCCTCCAATGAGGACTTAGACAACAGTAAAAATACTAACAGACCTAAATGGTAAAAATGCAGTACGCCACACCAACAATTGTGGAGTTCAAGCTGATATTTATTACTGCATATTATGATAGAAACAAAACAGCCAACACGTTTTAAAGGCTCGTGCACCATTCATCAGGGCTTGAAAACTGTGTAAACTTGAAATGGATGGTCTCAGGAATAAATTAAATGATAGATTTTATGATGTAACCAATGTTTTTCTGGTGCAACCTTTTTATAGCTAGTGGCACAGTGTAACTTAAAGTGATACTAAAGTCTCAGTTTTTTTTTCTTTAAAAATAACAAACTTGTTATACTTACCTGCTCTGTGTAGGGGTTTTGCACATCCTCCTCTTCTCAGGTCCCTTGTCGGCTCTCCTGGCCCCTCCCTCCTGTTGATTGCCCCCACAGTAAGCAGCTTGCTATGGGACACCCGAGCTGAGCCGCTGCTCCGTGTGTCCATTCAGACACAGAGCTGTGGTTCGGCCCCATCCCCTCTCTCCTCATTGGTTTACTGACTTTGATTGACAGCAGTAGGAGCCAATGCCACCGCACTGCTTCCTCAACCAATAAGGAGGGAGAGTCTTGGGCCGCCGAGACACTCCTGTGACATTACCAGTTTGAGATGGGCTCAGGTAAGTATTAGGGGGGCTAAGGGGGTCTGCTGCACACAGAATATTTTTTATATTAATGCATAGAAAGCATTAGGATAAAAAACCTTCTGCCTTTATAAACCCCTTTGACAATAATAATACATTTTTTGACCTAGACACCCCTTCTAGACAGCACAATTAGGTCTTTGACTGCCACTGTAGCAGTAGCTCAGCTTGGCCAATGACATACTCTAAGCTGCTGATTTATCAGTGAATGAGCACCATTGCAGTCATTTATACGTATTGTGCTTGGCATATTGTGTATGCTTCTGGGCTCCTAGAACTGCCCTTCCCTCTTCCAATCTGTGTAGATGTGTAGAGGATTACTGGAAGCTGATTTGAAGATAAATGTAGGGACTTTACTGGTAACATTCAAATATACCTTTAATTATTACTTGTTACTAAACCCATAACAGTAAAATCAGTCTGTATATGCAGTAAAGCATGCTTGTTATACTCACTGTGGAAGCTAAGGGGTTAATATTCCTCATTGTGTAATAAGGCTGTTTGATCCTGTCTTCTGTTCCTTCTCTTCTTTCACTGTCCCCAATTCATCTCCTAATAGAACAGAGTCTAAGGGACAAGTTGCATATGCTCAGTTTGGTGTGTATTTCTAGAAAGTTTTTTCATTTTTTTTTTTTACTTGGGAGAGTGCACAGGGCCAATCAGCACTGTCCAGACAGAGGGTCAGGGGTCCTGCAGCCTCATTGGACAGTCATAGGAGAATAAAAACTACTCCTACTGCTGATGAGAAAAGGTACTTAGAAGTTTATATTTACTAAAACTATTGCATTTCCATGTCCTGTGTACTATGGGAGAGCAGATATAGTGAATGCAGTGTCCTGGGTTTAGTAACACTTTAACTGAACTAAACTGGCGCTTTGTGTTCAACTTCAGCTTTGAAACGAATCATATACCTGACATGAGTTAATGATTTTGGTTATATATTCTTTTTTTATGTTTCCATAATTTAACCTCTTGCTGACCGGCGTCTGACGGCGACAAGGTGGCTCCTTATTGCAAACCACTGTCATATGATGGCGGCTGCGATACCTAGTACAGTGAGTGCGTGCACGCCACTGGAGGTGCGCGCGCGCTCACTGTGTCAAAGGGGGGCAGGGAGCCGGTACGGCGGACTCGATCACTGCTGGCTACCCATGATGCCCCCCCCCCGCAGTGAGAGAATGGAGGTCCGTGTATGTAAACACGGATCTCTGTTCTCATAGAGGGGGAAGGGCTGTGATCACAGGCTTCTTGTATATGGAAGCCGTAATCACTCCCTTCCCCCTGCCAGCCCAGCCCTAAACCCTTAGAGCGTCCCCTCCAGGTTAACCCCTTCACTGCCAATGGCATTTACACAGTAATCAGTGCATTTTTATAGCTCTGATCGCTGTATAAATGCCAATGGTCCCAAAAAAGTGTCAAAATGGTCCAACATGTCAGCCCCAATATCGTAGTACTGCTAAAAAAAATGAAAAAAAAAATAAAAACCCCAGAAATGAATTCTCATCATCCGTAAACGCGGCAAGTTTTGAGCAAACCAATCAATAAACGCCGATTGCAAAACCGATGAAAAACATTTTTTTTTAGATTTTTTTTTTTGGATTTGTATTTTAGCAAAAAGTAAGAAATATAGATTTTTTTGCAAAATTGTCGCTCTTTTTTTATTTATAGCAGCAATCAGAAATGACGCAGAGGGGATCAAATACCACCAAAAGAAAGCTCTATTTGTGGGGAAAAAAAGTACGCAAATTTTGTTTTGGTACAATGCCGCACGACCGCGCAATTGTCAGTTAAAGCGACGCAGTGCCGAATCGCAAAAAGTGCTCTGGTCCTAAAGTGTGAAATCCTTCCAGGGCTGAAGTGGTTAAGTAAATTATGTCAATTATATAAATAACCGATGGGCAGAAAAGGAGGACACATGTTTGTTCTTGTTTCCAAAGGTATAAAAGTAAGTAAAACAATAATTTACTCTCCTTACTCCATAGCTCCTATCATTTTTGCTTCCGCATTTAAAAAGAACATCTTTAACCCCTTCCCAATCCCATCCAGCATCCCTTTAAATAATTCTGAATGCCCTGGGGGCAGGAAGGGACGGTGATCATGTGACCCCGTCACAGTGGAAACAAGATGTACCTGTGCTCCAATCCCAATAGCTTGTCCATGCATATAATCCCTTCCCTGCAAATTTCATTTATACAGTAATCAGTGGCTATTTTTAGATCTGATCTCTGCATAAATGTCAATGGTCCCAAAAAAATTTCAAAAATGTTCGATATGCCCGCCGCAATATCACAGTCCTGATAAAAATCGCAGATCGCCGCCATTACTAGTAAAAAAAAAATAGTAAAAGCACAATAAATGAATTCTCATGGTTTTAAATGCAGTAACTTTTGAGAAAAGCAAACAATATACGCCGATTGCGATTTTTTTTATCACAAATATGTTGAAGAATATATATCGGTCAAAACTGATGAATAAATTTCAATTTTTTTCTATTTTTTTTTTTTGGATATTTATTATAGCAAAGAGTAAAAAATATTGTTTTTTTTTTCAGACAAATACTTTTTTTATTTGCTCTAAAATACAATTTTTCAGGACAAGCTTTTGGGGTATGTCCCCTTCTTCAAGGTCCAAGCAGTACTGCTTGGACCTTGAAAAAGGGGACATACCTCGAAAGTTTAAATAAGAGATAGAAATAGAGAAACCTTGTGAGCTGCTACATACAAGGTAGACAGCTGCCAGCACTCCTCACCTCCCAAATAGTGATGAAGGCAATTAAAACAATCTACATGTACATATACAAGTATCAATCATCAGTACAGTATCAGTACAATCAAAATTCACATGGACTTATGAATGCATGGGCAATGAACTAGAACCACTTTATATAACAGTGGCACATTTGGATTTTTGTATTTTGCACATTTTATTTTCATCATATGCACTTTATATATGAAAAGTTGTTTAGATTTGTTACATAAGCGCTGCACTCATATATGCACATACTTGTATATGTACATGTAGATTGTTTTAAATACCCCGAAAGCTTGTCCTGAAAAATTGTATGTCAGTGCAAATAAAAAAAGTATAACGGACAGCACTCAATTTTCTCTGTCGCAATTGCACTAATACGGCTAAAATCACGTCAAGCATTATGGGTTTTTTTTCAAAATTGTTGCACTTTTTTTGTTTATAGCGGTGATCAGAAGTGATGTAGAGGTGATCAAATACCACCAAAAGAAAGCTCTATTTGTGGGAAAAAAGGACGGAAATTTAGTGTGGGTAAAGCGTCGCACAACTGTGCAATTGTCAGTTAAAGCGACGCAGAACCGAATCGCAAAAAATGGCCTGATCATTAAGGGGAAAAATCTTCCGGGGCCAAAGGGGTTAAACAGCTACATATAAAAAGAATGTAAATACTTATCTTTCCTGCTGTCTACTCCACCCAAACAGGGCACTCTTTTTATGGAATAATTCTGAGGGAGATTTCTTTCAAACCACTTCTGGGAGTATTGATCTTCTGTGTCCCCCACAGCACCCAATAGTTCCTCCCACTGCCCTCCACATCACTGCAGTGTTCTGTATTCACATAGAGGTTGGGAGAAGAAACCAATGAGTGCTGCAGGGGGAAACAAGAGATCAAGTGTCAGTTTCAGCAGAACTTCTCCCAGTGATTTTTTATTTTTTTTACAATGAACTGCATTTGGCTGCACGTGCTGCAGAAGAGTTAAGTATTTTTTTCAGAGATCTGTCTAATTGGACTTTGAGATTGGCAACAGCATCACTATACTCTATGTAGGTTGTCTTTACATTTAGGCTGCATTCACACTTCACATCTTTTTTTATCAAACAGATCTCACATAATGTCACTAGCTAATAAAAATGTCCTTTGAAATAAAAGCAAAACCTTCATTTCCTTTTACCATAAGGCTGCATTCACACTTCAGCGTTTTGAATCGCAAGCAGATTTGCCGCAATTCTGCCCATGATTTGAAAGCACCGATGTGTGAATGAGAAATCGTGGGACTCCCACTTGAGATGCCATTCATTTGAATGACACCTAAAATCAGGGTCTGGGTCTGACGCGATTGTCGCAAGTTAAATCGCGCTCCAATCGCGGCAACACGCATCGCGTTAAGCAAAAAAGTTCAGGAGTCACTTTTGGGGGCGACATGCTTTACGCGATGTAGGTTGCCACGATTGCAGCGTGATTTATTGCACGACGATCGCAGCTATTTTAGGTGTCATTCAAATGAATGGCATCATAAATTGCGATTTGTCACTCGCACATCTGCACTTTCAAATCGCGGGCAGAATTGCGGCAAATCTGCAAACGATGGAGTGTGAATGCAGCCTTATGGTGGTTTTGCTTTTATTTCAAAGGGCATTTTTATTAGCTAGTGCATTATGTGAGATCTGTTTGATAAAAAAAGATGTTAGCTGGGTAGGATCACTAGAAAAAAAAACTGTTATTACCTTGTCAAGACTTGAAAAGTGCAGTTTGACTCTATTGTAGTGGGCTAGGACTGGCAAAAGGAGTTTAAAGCACCATTAGACAGTATGAGGTTTGATGGTCTTGACTTCTCATGAAATGTTGTAAGTGCAGCCTTGGGAGGAAAAAAAAACGGGTAAATTGGTCTCAAACTGTTGAGAGACATATGGCCAAACATGCCCAGAGATAGTATAAAGCATGAAAGGTGATTTTTGTGCTGAGTTGTAATCTGTTGCTAGCAAAATAATGGATTGGGATTTATAAATAAATAGCAGATGTATTTGTCAAGGGGCAACATAACTACTGAAACCATTTCCAGCATAATGGATGGGAGTTGTGGGTATTTTTATGTCATTTCATTCCTGTGAGCAACACAGTGCATCTTTACAATGGGGAAGAGAGAGAAATGAGGAGGATGAACAGAGAGAATGAGGAGAAGGGGGACAGAGCAAGGAGGAGGGAGACAGAGATAGGTGAGAGAAAGAGGAGGAAGAAGGAGAGAGCGAGGAGGAGGGCGAGAGAGAGAGAGGAGAGAAAGACAGGGGCTTAACAATAGGGGTTGCAGGGGTTGCAATTGCAACCGGGCCCCATGCTCCAGGGGGCCCATGTGCCTCCCTTATACACCTAGATAATAGGGATGATGGGGGCGGCATTTAGAGGAACCAATCTCCATTTTCCATCTAATGGAGGAGATTGCTTCCTCTATATGCTGCCCCCATCGACCCTCCTATCCAGTTTACTTGTCTTCTGCTGCTCCTAGGGTCCCTGTGTCCCCCCACAGAGTTCCTGTCTTCCCCCCTCCTCTCTCCTGCCAGCTGCTGTAGAAGATGTGTCAGAGATGGGAACGGGTCGGTAAATTTGTCATTTACTGGCTCCTTCCTTTTCTGAATGGACAGAGTAAGTGATTGGTACCAATTGGTTCATTCATACCTGAAGCATAGTAAACTGTTTTTACTATACTTCCGTTTCTGAATGAATGGGCGGCTTGAGGGCACACAGATGCAGATTGAGGGCTGAGGTTTGTTTAGACCTCTGATATCTCATCAAAGCCGACTGCACTCAATGGATGTGAAGCAAATGGTAGTTTATTTCAGACGAAATCCATAGTTACATCCATAACATCCATGTACAGGAAACAGAACCTGACAGGCATAAAGATGAACATGTTTCACAAACCTCTGTCCGCGTAGTCATTGTTATGGACATTGGATTATGGGGATTATGACTAAGCGGACAGAAGTTCTTGAAACGCATTAATCTTTATGCCTGTGGTGTTCTGTTTCCTGTACATGAATGTTATGGATGTAACCATGGATTTCGTCTGGAATAAACTACCATTTGCTTCACTTCCATTGAGAGCTGTCAACTTCTACTATTTCCTGAGTCTTTCCAGCTTACGGACTGGACGTGCACCTGGGGGGGGGGGGCTATCATTAGCACACCTGAAGCGGCATACCTTTTGTTGAATGATCTCATCAAAGCCCCCCAACAGAGCTCCTAAAAAAATGTAAAAAATTATAAAAATAAAATTGTAAAATAAATTAAATTAAATGGTAAAAAAATAATAAAATAAAAATGAAAAACTACTGACACCAGTGAGGGAACTATCAGGATTGCAAAGGTTGCAGTTGGGACCGGGCCCTGGCATTTCACCACCATGGGGAGGCCCGAAGATGGCAGAAAGGGGGACTGCTGCAGAACTTGTGAAAGGGTGCCGCTGCGGGACCATAACAAAGGGACCCGCGATGGGAGTAAAGGGCCCCAGGATGAGTGGGAAGAGGGAAGGGCCCTGGCCAGGGGTCAGGGGGGCCCATCATAATTTCTTGCTCTGGGGCCCTGAAGGTTCTAGTTATGCCTCTGGAGAAAGATAGAAGTGAGAAAGAGAGAGAGGAGGGGGAGAGAAAGGAGTGAGAGAGAGAGCAAGGAGGAGGGAGACAGAGAGAGGACATAGAGAGAGAGAGAGAAGAGGAGTGAGGAGAGAGCAAGGAGGAGGGAGGGAGAGAGAGAGAGAGAGGATGGAGATAGAGGGAGCAGGAGGGAGACAGAGAGAGGAGGAGGGAGACAGAGAGAGTGGAGAGCGAAAGAGAGCGAGAAAGAAGGAGGAGAGAGAGAGGGAGAGAGAGAGGGAGATAGAAGGGAGGAGAGAGCAAAGTGGAGGAGGGAGAGATGGAGTGAGAAAGAGAGAGAGAAGAGTAGGAGGGAGCAGAGAGAGGGAGAGAAGGGAGAGAGATGGGAGGGAAGGAGAGAGAGAAGAGGAGGAGGAAGAGAGAGAGAGAGAGACAGAAGAGAAGGAGACAGACAGAGAGAGAAAGCTAGAAAAGAGGGAGAGAGAGCGAGCAGGAGGCAGACAGAAAGAGAGAGAGCGAGAGAGGAGGGAGAGAGAGCGAGGAGGAGGCAGACAGAAAGAGGGAAGAGAGAAAGGAGGAGGAGGGAGAAAGATAAGGAGGAAGACAGAGAGAGAAAGAAAGGGGGGAGAAAGAGAGAGAGGGGAGAAGAGAGAAAGAAGAGGAGGAAGACAGAGAGAGAGAGAGAAATGGGGGAGAAAGAGAGAGAGGGGGGGAGAGAAGAGGAGTAGAGTTGAGTGAACATCTGGATGTTCGGGTTCGGTGGGTTCGGCCGAACTTCGCGAAAAAGTTCGGGTTTGGTACAGAACTTGACCCCGAACCCCATTGAAATCAATGAGGACCCAAACTTTTCGGTACATAAATGACTGTAAAAAAGTCCTGGAAAGTGCTAGAGGGCTGCAAAAGGAAGTAAAATAATTTTAACACAATAATCTGTCCCTTACAGCAACAGCAGGAACCTGACCCTATAGGAGTAGGCGATGATTTTAGAACAATAATCTATCCCTTACAGCAACAGCAGGAACCTCACCCTATAGAAATAGGAGATGATTTTAGAACAATAATCTGTCCCTCAAAGCAGTAGACTCTACCTAGTCCAGTATCAGATGGTTCTGTAATGTAGGATGAGATGTTATTAGATCTGCAATCTGTCCCTCACAGCGCCGGCAGCATCCTCTCCCTACACTAGCCAGAGAGCATGTGACATGCAGCACTAAGTGACTCCAGCTTATAAAGAGGCTGGGTCACATGATACACTGGCCAATCACAGCCATGCCATTAGTAGGCATGGCTGTGATGGCTTCTAAGGGCAAACCAGTGAAACGCTTGTTGATTGGCTGCCCTGCAGCTATTCAACAGGCGGGATCAAATACCCGAACCCAGACCCGAACTTTTTTTCAAATGTCCGGGTTCGGGTCTGGGTCACGGACACCCCAAAGTTTGGTACGGACCCAAACTTTACAGTTCGGGTTTGCTCAACTCTAAAGAGGAGGAAGACAGAGAGACAGAGAGGAGAGAGAAGGGGGAGAGAAGGGAGGGGAAGAGAGAGAGAGAGAGTGAGAGAAAAGAGAGAGAGGAGGGAGAAAGTGTGTGTATATGGATGAGAGATGGGGAGGGGGTGTGAAAGAGAAGAAGAAAGAGAGGGAGGGAGTGCATATAGTAGACAGATAAATATACTGTATATATAGAGATAGATTACCCAGCACAAATTAAATGCCACCGGACATTTCATAAATATTTCATCATAGTATTGTGTTAGACCTGAGACAACCTTTCACATAACAAAGAGAGTAAAGGTACAGCTACAGGCTCTCTGCAGGAAACTACAGGTGGGGCGGAGACAAGACCGGTCACCCTGTACAGGGAGAGAGAGCAGCAGTGAGCGGTCTTTATTATAGGAAGCTCCTGCACAGAAGTTTCATTACTGCACACATCTGGAAGAAATACACACAGCACACCAAGATTTAAGGAGAAATACCCATAACTCTTGTATTTAGACACAATTTGGTTATGCTGGAGTTCAGTTTTTAAAAAAACAGTTTGTGCCCCATTGAGGAGATTTCCTCTTACTTCCTGGAGAAACAACAGGAAGTGAGAGAAAATCTCTGAAAAGTGAGGGTAGATGCCTTCTTTTTTGAGCATCAGTACAAGCATTTGTGTGTATTTGTATGAGTCTTAAGTTTCTTTTTTAATTATTTGGAAAACTGGTTCCTAAGGAAAATCAAGGTGCGATCTATTTATGTGTTTTTCAGGCACTTCCATTGAAACCTATTAGGGCCATAAACATTTGAAGCTTGTAACTCAAAAGACCTTTGTGTACTTTAGTAAACTCCAAGCGACACTCTCAAGTGTGAACAGGCACAGGTGAAAACCATGGGATTTTTGATGTTGAGCGGTGTGAGGTGTTAATATGTCTTCATTATTGTCACCTGAGCCCTCTGTTCTTGTGATAAAACCCTAAGGCCTCATACACATGGGCGTCTGAAAAAAAAATAAGCAAATCATTGGGTCCGATGTTTTGAAAGAAATCTGCATTTTTTGCAGCATTTTGCATCGGTTTTAGTGAGCGTTAGTGAGCGTCGGCGTCAATAGGCGTTTTTTAAAAAAATCAGTCCTCTGCTATTTTTCAACCTAAAAACGTTGGCGTCAAAAAACGCCGGTTAACGCCTTAATCTTGCATTTTCCACCACCTTCTGCCCACGTGACAAATGGTTACCAGAACAAATACAGAGGTTGAATTGATCCTACAAAAATAACAACCTGACACAGGTTTTAGCTCTTTCCCTATTCTGTTAAAAATAAACCATATGAAAATGTATTTTTTTGATATACACCTTAAACATGATATATGGTGATGTGTGATATGTTTTGAAAGTGGTGTATCTAAACATTTAGAAGTCTGGCTGGAGTTCAGCTTAAAATGCTTACATCAAAATGCTTTATATCTACACCGATTTTAATATTAAACAGCAATCATTCCACCAAAGTGAAAAAACAAAATAAACATGTCGGGTTAGGAAAATAGATTCAGATGTGCAGAAAATGCGTGGTCACTTTTATGTGTGAAGATATTCTGCTGTGCCGCTCTCATTTGTACTTGGCAGGCAGAAAAATCAGTTATGGATCAAATGGAGCCATTTGTCACGGATTAATGCATTGCAATGCTTTGATAACAGTGGGAGACAGAGGCGTGCAGGAGAGTAGATGTTGAATTTGGACAGGAAAGAAAAACTAATGAAGCCAAATAAAATGTATACAGTCAAATATAGAAGGCTTGCTATTCTGATCATTTAATGACTCATTTCATATATTTGTGGTTGTAATGATGCATATTGCAGTGAGTTACTATAGGGTGGCATTGAGGCAAGAACAAGCCACAGTGTGTGACTGCAAGGTTACCAATAGGAGAGAAGAAAGACAGATATAATGTGAATGGCATTTAAAGTGGAACTCAACATCTATCTGAGCACCAAAAGTGCTATTCAATTCATTTTTAACATTGAAAGCAAGCTCACCCATCCATCCATCTCCCCATGCTTTTTTCTGTTGAGAAATCATTTTGAAAAACACCTCCCCCCAAGCATTTCTAGCTGCTGCCATAGAGAGTAAGGGCAGATGATTGATGTAGCATTTACCTCTCGGATCCATCTTCCCTTAGCTCAGGCATGCAGGCAGGAGGGTGTGCTTAGCTTAGCTGAGAAAGCTCCTCCTCTCCTTCTCAAGATGAAAGAGATAAAAATGCCCATGAAGACTGGGATGTATGACATCATTTTGGCCTAGTCCAGAAAACCGGAAGCTACTGAAGAAATTTAAAAAAAAATGTTAAAACAAGTAAATATAATATACTTTGCAATCTATTTACTAATGCTTGCATCATAAGGATTAAATATAGCTGATATTAATTGAGAGAGTTTAGTTCTACTTTAAAATTGGAGCAAAAAAGAGTTTTGTCCAAGTCAACCAATCAGGTTACGGCTGACATTTCCTAGTGGACAATAAAAAGTAAAAGAATGCAGTTGGTCGGTTGCTGAATTAAAACTTCTTTTATCCTTTTAGCTGCCATATATTGTTCCAGGTGAACAGTGGTATAGATTGACACACTAGGGGCCCCATATAAGCCGGGGCACCGCTACTTCAGCCACATACCCATTGCTCCAGACTTAAAAATGTATCTAAAATCAAACAAAATGTAATATATTGCAGTTTAGAAGTCCTTTGATGCGGTTTCAGCACCATGGACAGCAACCAGCTTTATTATCGTGACAACACTAATAACCCCATAAGAGGCGTTTGAAAGAAAAGTGAGTTGCCTGTAACAACCAAATAGATTGCTGCCGTCATCTCTGTCATGCGGGTTAGTAAATGAGGAAAGCTAATTTGTTTCTATACATTTTTCTTCCCTCGAGTGCCATACTGAATAATGGTTGTCATTCTACTTAGAAGCTCAAATCAAACTTTTTGGTTTATTTACTAAGATGTATACGGCCTGTATGTTATTGTTTTGTCATTTCTATACTTTTTTTACCTTTAGCTTGATTTGTCTTTTTTTTTTGTCCTCTCACGCTGTTCTATGTTTTCAGATTATACTGATTGGCATGGGTGATCTACACATAAAGGAGCCATTGTGGGCACTGATGTTTGTTCTTGGGGCTGCGCCCTTGCTGTACCCATTATGAGGGGTTCCCACTCTCCTGGCTGCAGTTTAAATGTATTTTTTCTGACATAATACAGCACTAGCAGCAAAATTGCACATAACAATAGTGTAAAACAATTAGATTAAAAAATGTTACATATACTACAAACATATCTAAAAGTCCATAATATGGTGCTCCAGTGCTCAAAGCTATAAAGTACAAAAGTGCTGAGTAAAATTCTTGATGAAAGTGCTCAAGTTCTCCAAAACAATGCCTTGAAAGTGCGGAAGTGCTTCAGATAAACATGCAGGGTGCCACACTCCCCTCTCGCATCCCTACTCCCCAGAACAAATGGACCCTCAGCTTTGCAGTCTGGGGGTCATTAACAGCTTGATTCTGGTGTTATTGAAATCTGGGCTTTAGCACTTCCACGATATGATCCTCCACATTTAAGTGTCAGGATAGCATAAATCTCCATCAGACTCGATAAAAAGATGAGAGGCTCATAGTGCAATAACTTTTAAAACTATTTATTGCGCCATTGAGAATTGCCTATTTACAAAATCTCTGCATGTATTAAAATCAAGGGCTCTTCCAGGTTCGCCGCGGCCCAGCGTGTGATCCACAGAGGGTCGGAAGTGACGTTAGCAGTCAGGAAACTGGAATTGATGTTGACACGTTTTGCCCCTCCTCCAGGGCGTCATCAAAGATGTCTTTGATGACGCCCTGGGGAAGGGGCGAAACACGTTTTATTTTGGAGCACTTGAACACTTTCATCAAGAATTTACTCAGCACTTTTGAACTTTATAGCTTTGAGCACTGGAGCACTTTATTATGGACTTTTAGATATGTTTGCAGTATATGTAACATTTTTTAATCTAATTGCTTTACACTATTGTTTTGTGCAATTTTGCTGCTAGCGCTGTATTGTTATATGTTATGATCTTTTAAGGTGGTATTCCCACCTGGTGGACAGCTGCAGCAGCTTTTTACTTTTTTCACTTTATCATTTTATTTACTTTAGATCCATAGCGCGAGTTTGTTTGGTTATATAAAATGTATTTTATAGTATGAAAAATGTGACAGGAGCAGCACCCAAAGGTGGATGGGAACTCCCAAATGGAATGGAATTATGACATGGAGGTCTCCCCATTGGAGAATCCAAGACATATAATAAACCAGAGACTTACTTAGCCCACTAGACTCCACCTGCAACTAACATGTAATGTTTAGGTTGGTTGCCTCTTAGGGCTCAATTAAACTTTCAGTTGGAGGGGGTAAAAACGTGGTTGAAATGCATTTTACTGCATTCCAACTGGCCCTTTAAAAAGTTATTGACTTTGTCACATTCGATTTGTGGATTGCTATTTAGAGACACAACAATGTTGCCGCACATCTAAACCTAGCCTTAAAAGGTTAAGGGTTATCAATCCCCATTAATAAAAATGTAATATTTGTGGGCTTACCAGTCCTTCGATGTGGTAGCTGCATTAGTACTATGGGGTTGATTTACTAAAGGCAAAAAGACTGTGCACTCTGCAAGTGTAGTTGCTCAAGAACTTAGTAAATGAGCAGAAGCTCTGCTGACTTCCATCATCCAATCATGTGCAAGCAAAAATGCTGTCTTTTATTTTTATCTTCCTTGCACGTGATTGGGCATTCTTTGCCTTACCTCCTTTACTAAGCTCTGGAGCAATTGCATCTGCAGGGTCTATTTGCCTTTAGTAAATCAACCCCTCTATGCACTGCAAGCACAGAAAAATTCTTTCTGTGCACTGAACTGATATCTCAAACAATATTATCGACTTTCCCAGCTATATTCTGTGAATGGAACACCTCCTTTCTATGTAATAAATATAAGGAGGGGGTAAGGTGTTCTGTAATCCCAACACACTTCCTGTCTTGGGGTGACAACTCACCCCCGTTTATACAAATGCTCTCCTATAGATACAGTACAGTGCATGAGCATCGTCAACCTTTACCAGGAAGAGTGTAACTGGCTGGATCACCAAGTGAATAAAAGGCAAAAAAAAATGTAGTCGCCACATTTAAGAACAGGTTTTGTATTTAGATACACTGAAAATGGGAGAGGTGGTTTAACATCACTATGTAGCATCCTCCAGTAGATGTTGCCCTCATCGGTCACTTGATAAACCCCATTTACTAAAGGTATAGTAAAAAGATGCATAAACTGTGTGTATGTGTGTGTGTATAGACTATATATATATATATATATACATACTGTATATATATATATATATATATATATATATATATATATATATATACTGTATATACATATATACAGTTTTTTTTAAAGATGTAGCTATATCTAACCTACACGCCATATATAGTATCTCACAATATATTGTACATATTTTATTATATCTTTTCATGTGACAAGACTGAAGAAATTACACTTTGCTACAATGTAAAGTAGTGAGTGTACAGCTTGTATAACTGTGTAATTTTGCTGTCCCCTCAAAATAATTCAACACACAACCATTAATGTCTAAACCACTGGCAACAAAAGTGAGTAAACCCCTAAATGAAAATGTCAAAATTGGGCCCAAAGTGTCAATATTTTGTGGGGCCACCATTATTTTCCAGCGCTGCCTTAACCCTCTTGGGCATGAAGTTCACCAGAGCTTCACAGGTTGCCACTGGAGTCCTCTTCCACTCTGGTGGATGTTTGCGCTCATCCACCTTCCATTCGAGGATGCCCCACAGATGCTCTATAACTTATCTTTAGCAAGGCAGTGGTTGTCTTGGAGGTGTGTTTGGGGTCTTTATCATGTTGGAATAATGCCCTGCGGACCAGTCTCCAAAAGGAGGGGATCATGCTCTGCTTCAGTATGTCACAATACATGTTGGCATTCATGGTTCCCTCAATGAACTGTAGCTCTCCAGTGCTGGCAGCACTCATGCAGCCCCAGACCATGACACTCCCACCAACATGCTTGACTGTAGGCAAGACACACTTGTCTTTGTACTCCTCACCTGGTTGCTGTGACACACACGCTTGACACCATCTGAGCCAAATAAGTTTATCTTGGTCTCATCAGACCAGACCACAGGACATGGTTCCAGTAATCCATGTCCTTAGTCTGCTTGTCTTCAGCAAACTATTTGCACGCTTTCTTGTGCTTCATCTTTAGAAGAAGCTTCCTTCTGGAATGACAACCATGCAGCCCAATTTGATGCAGTGTGCGGCGTATGGTCTGAGCACTGACAGGCTGATATCCCACCCCTTCAACCTCTGCAGCAATGCAGGCAGCACTCATATGTCTATTTCCCAAAGACAACCTCTGGATATGTCGCTGAGCATGTGCCCTTAACTTCTTTGGGTGACCATGGCAAGGCCTGTTCTGAATGGAACCTGTCCTGTTAAACAGCTGTATGGTCTTGGCCATCGTGCTGCAGGTCAGTTTCAGGGTCTTGGCAATCTTCTTATAGCCTAGGCCATCTTTATGTAGAGCAATAATTATTTTTTTCAGATCCTCAGAGAGTTCTTTGCCATGAAGTGCCATGTTGAACTTCCAGTGACCAGTATGAGAGAGTGAGAGCGATAACACCAAATTTATCACACCTGCTCCCCATTCACACCTGAGACCTTGTAAAACTAACCAGTCACATGACACCGGGGAGGGAAAATGGCTAATTGGGCCCAATTTGGACATTTTCACTTAGGGTGTACTCACTTTTGTTGCCAGCGGTTTAGACATTAATGGCTGTGTGTTGAGTTATTTTGAGGGGACAGCAAATTTACACTGTTATACAAGCTGTACATTCACTACTTTACATTGTAGCAAAGTGTCATTTCTTCCATGTTGTCACATGAAAAGATATAATAAAATATTTACTAAAATGTGAGGGGCGTACTCATTTTTGTGACATACTGTATGTACTATAACCAACCCAACATGTATACTTAAGAGTATGGTATACCAGAACTAGTTATTTTATGGTAGTCATCCTTTAGGCATCCTGGAACCATGGAAACACATTCTTTTGAGCATGGTGTTCTGTTAGCCACTGGATAATACATTTATAGTAAATAAAACATGAAAAAAAAGAGGAGAGTTCTATTTTACCAACAGAGAATCCGCAATTGAAATTAGCATCACAAAACACCAAGCTGATGCTACCTATTGACAGATCAGCTGCTTTGTCATCTAAGGACGACGCGTTTTGTTCCTCCTGCTACTCAGCAAGTGGCATCTGGAATCGACGTCTTATTTTTTTTCACAATTACAGTGAATAAAAAGTAAATGAAAAGGATCAAAGACTCAAAGCATTAAACTGCTGTAGCGGTGCTTCTCACATTTTATTGTTGTACACTATCAATGATCCCATTACATCTGATCTTTGGGGGATTCATAGTTTTCTGGTTCTTTTCTGTATTGTGTATTGTAATCAAGTTTACCGGAATGGTTTGGAGGGGCATCCATGAAAGACTGGAATCTGAGGCGAGCTGAATTAAATGTGTGCTGCTAAGAAATGTAGCTTCCTGAAAACTGCTGCCATAAGCATATTAAAGTGAAACTCTAAGCAAACAGATAAATACACAGTTGAAGTAAATGCATTATGTACATGTGTACATTCTGTATGTTGGTCAAGAGGTCCCTACTGAGGCTGCTGATCTTGAGGAGTGAAGTAGCAGAGTGTTAAGGTAGAGCAGATAGTGTGCAGGTTCCTACTTCAAGGTCCTCTGCTAGAGGCTGGGTGAACCATTCTTCGGGACTGGTCATGTGACCACCTGCTTGAAAAATCCTGGATTCTTATCAGTCATTTGGAGCCTGGTAGTACTGCTGATCTTGGGGAATAAGGTCATTAGATTGTCCAGGCAGACCCACCGGTGTGTAGAATCCTTCAAAATCCTCTGCTAAAGATGAGGTGACCAAAACTTTGCCACCAATCACATGAGATCTGCCCAAGGAATTATAAGGTTATTTTGGTCAGCTGGTCCCTGCTGATATTGCTGTTCTTGGGGCATGCTGTCAGCAAAGTGTTCATGTGGGGAAACTGGTATACAAAGGTCTAACTCCAAGATTCTCAAAGCTTTGTCTTTGGTCATGTTATTATCTAAAGCCGGCTATTTCAGCAGGGGACCCGCTGAGATTCGAACCATGTATGAACAGGCTGATTATACCCAAGTTGATCGATTGATCAACTTGGGTAGAACCAGCCTGTTGTTTTTTTTTCGGGCAGTTATTGTCAGCGGCTATAGCCTCCAGCAATAATCACAGTGTGTTCTCCTGGCCAGGACGGCTCCCTCCCCCTTCCCCACTGGGAGAACACATCAGCACTGACTGGGGAATTGAGCGATTTTCATTGCAGGAAAGAAAATTCAATCATCTATGGCCGGATTAAGGAAACCTATGTTCCTGTTGGTCAGGTGATCTCATATTGCTGATCTTGGGGAGCATGCAAGTGCATAATCTGGTGTGCAGACTCTTCCTCCAGGATGCTCTTTGAAAGGCTAATTGGCCAACAGGTCAGCACTGGTATTGTGACCATCCATCTACGGAAACCTAGTTTCCCATTATTGTAGCACTGGATCTGTTTTTTATGACGTTTCCCTTATCTTCAACAATATGTATGCTGAAGAGTTAGATCAGGGTTTCTCAACCAGGGTTCCGTGGAACCCTAGGGTGCCTTCAGAGGTTGCTAGGGGTTCCTTGAGCAATGAACAATTTCTACCTCTCAGATAAATTCCCAATGATACCATCGATCTTCTTAGCTATCTGTAAGGGGGTAATTCTTCCCAATGACCACAAGTGTAAGGAGCATTCTTGCCATTGATCGGGTCCGTACCGAACTTTGGGATGTCCGGGACCCGGACCCGAACTCGGACTTTTCAAAAAAAGTTTGGGTTCGTGTCCGGGGTTATGGTATTTTATTCCATGTGTTGAATAGCTGCCAAGGGCAGCCAATCAACAAGTGTTTCACTGGTTTGCCCTTAGAAGCCATCACAGCCATGCCTACTAATGGCATGGCTGTGATTGGCCAGTGCATCATGTGACACAGCCTCTATATGGGGCTGGAGTCACCGTGCTGCATGTCATATGCTCTCAGGATAGTTTAGGGAGAGGATGCTGCTGGCTCTGTGAGGGACAAATTGCAGATATTAAAGAACATCTCATCCTGCATTACTGAACGATCTGATTGTGGACTAGGGAGAGATACTAGTACTGCTGCTTTGAGGGACAGATTGCAGACCTCATCCTGCTGCACAGAACAATCTGACTGGACTAGGTAGAGTCTGTTGCTTTAAGGGAAAGATTATTGTTCTAAAATCATCTCCAAGTTGTACAGGGAAAGGTTCCAGCTGTTGCTTTAAGGGAAAGATTATTGTTCTAAAATCATCATCAAGTTGTATAGGGGAAGTTTCTTCCAATCGCATAGAGCCATATTAATCTGGTTTAAAAAAAAAAAAACAATTCCAAAAACTACATTTGTGGCCAGCAGTGCATTTCTTGCACAAAAATAAAAAAACAGTGTTGGCTACCTCCTCCTCCTCCTCCTCCACCGCCACTTCCACCGCCTCCTCAACCTCCAATTCCACATCCACCTCCATTTTTGATTTTTTATGTGATTTTAGCTTAACAATTATTTTAAGTTATTTCCCTATCCCCATTTCTTTGTAGGGCACTTGTCCGACCCTTACCACCATTTCCTTCCTTTTGCAGACCTCTAGGACTTGCCAGGACTTTGTTACAGCCATTTTAGTGCCTAAAAGTTCGGGTCCCCATTGATTTCAATGGGGTTCAGGGTCCGGCACAAAGTTCGGGTCAAGTCCGGTCCCGAACCCGGACTTTGTCCGGAAGTTCAGCCGAACCTGCCGAACCCGGACTTCCAGAGGTTCGATCAACTCTACCCATTGACCATCACACTAATGTATCATGAGTTGTAGATGTTTACATTTTTAGCAGGGGTTCCCCGAGACCGGAAAATTATTTCAAGGGTTCCTCAGTGTTGAAAAGGTTGAGAAAGGCTGAGTTAGATGAATATGTTTTCTTTTGAGTTTAAGTTTACTTTAATTGGATGCATTTAGTCATTTCAGCAACTTCGGATCTGAAAATATTGTTGTATTTTTTTAATTAAATTGGAGTTTCTGAGCTTTTCTAATGCTTATATAACAACAATATTACAATCAGAGATTAATAAGGATTACATAAACAAACTATTCACAGAATAGAGAAAAACTTGCAGGATCTTTTCCCAATCAACACCTTTTATTCCACGTGTTTTGCTCATGACAACACCGCAATTCATAGCCCACATCAATGCTGCAACTTGTAGATAAGTAAATGTCACAACATGATTAGTAATCGGAGGTGTATTCCACACTAATGCAGCTAACATACTTTTTTCACCTTCTTTTAACATTCTTACACTTTTTGTTTGAGCCTTTGGAAATGTGGAATAAATACACATTTACACATATGGGAATTTTTAAAGCTATATTTGAAGGTGAGAACAGCTCTATTCTTGTAGCTGAATTTCAAGCAACAGCTAAATACACAGATTAAATGTACCGAAAATTTTGCAAAGGATTAAAATGTCATATGTTGGTAGAGTAACTCTTCCTTTTCTTTTTCATTGCAGTTAGCTAATGGATACCAAGCAGAAGCAATGTGCCGTCATTGCGTTCTCAATGAAGAAGGGGTCCAGGCAGTCCGATATCCACAGAAGGCTAAAGAAAGCTTTCAGAGATGACACCATTGACAAGAGCAATGTCTTGTCATTGGGGACTCTTGTCAATGGTGTCATCTACCCTGAACATTGTGGCCTTCTGTGGATGTTGGACTTCCTGCACCTCTCTTCATCAAGAACTCAATGCTGGCACATTGCTTCTGCTTGACATCAATTTGTTTACCTGCAATGAAAAGGAAGAAGAGTTACTATAGAGGAAGAGTTACTCTATCAACAAATTAAATTTAAATGACCTATGTAAGTTAACGTGGTTGTAAACCCTTACATATACCCAGTGAAATGACTGGTTTCAGATGATACACAGAGATGAAACAAATCCTCCTACATATGTTGTACCTGTTTATCTGCAGTCCTCTTTCCTCTACATCCCCAAAAAGAGGACAAAGAGCTGAAGTCACACTCTGCAGAGCTCAGTGAGGAGAGCTCTGAAAACTGATTGGAGGGAAGGGACACCCCCCTCCCCTTCACATAGCACACAGGAACAGAGCTGAGGCTGTTAATAAGCTGGAGGTCCCTCCCTTGTCACCATTTTTCTCTTGGTGTCAGAAAAACTTGTCAGAAATTATTCATGCTGATAGCAGAGAAACAAAGCAGCAGACAAACTTGACACTTAGTGTTTTTAACTGAGACAAGTACACACTATAGAAGGATAGGCTTTGTTCATATTTCATGCCTGAGGTTTACAACCACTTTAATAAGTTATGCACACAATACTTTCGAAACAGCCCTTGCACCTAGCTCCCAACTGTCCCTGATTTCGAGGGACTGTCCCTGATTTGGAACAAAGTCCCCCTGTCCCTCTTTCCTCCTAATTTTAGTCTGATCTATATAGTTGTATATAAAATGCACTTTTTATCTTTGAAAACATGTTTTTTACTGTTAAACCTTTCATCCAATTTCTAAATTGCTGCGTTAGTAAAGTTCACAAGCCAGTATAAATGAATAGTAGTGGTTAAAAAAAAGAACATGGGAGTTTAACTAATCTTTTTTTTTTTGTATAATTCTCCTTTAAGGGGCGTGGCGGGGGTGTGTGTCTTATGCCTACATACTTTTACTAATAGGTGTGCCTCGTTCCCAACCCAAAAAGTTGGGGGGTATGTTTGTACATTTATGACAACTGTTAATCTTTCAAAAGATTTATATTTCTGTAAATCTAGTACTAAGATTTACAAAACCCTGGCACCCCACGCAACTCTGTCTGGTGGGGAAGAAGGCCTTATCTTACCCTGCTGCAGTTAAGTTCCACTTAACTTCCAGCCTGTGACTGAACAATGAATGGAGAAACGGCACACCTGTCACTCTGCTCTCTCCTCCTCTCAGAATTCTTGTTATGTAATATCCCTTCTTTCCAGGCCACTTTCAGTTTTCAGTGGTAAACAGTGGTGATGGTTAGTCAGTCATGTAATAGTGTACCCAAAATAATTTGTTTATATATCTTTAGCAGATAGAACTTTATTTTGGTAGTATTTAATAACCACTAGGTTTTTTTTTTTTTTTTTTTTACTATATAAAGAACATGGTTGCATTCTTGGTGCTTGGGAGCCCCTGGTTTTCGGTGCATCCCAACGGCGCCTGGTGGGTTTTTTGGGAGGGCGGCAGCAATGACCAGTAATCACTGCACCCCCCCCCCCCACCGAGTGCAGCGACAGCTGCAACAGTGAAGGGTTAAACCACCACCCCCCCGCCGGCACGGCACTCATCCGGGGGGGGTCACGACAGTTGGAACACCAAAGGACTCTGGCACTTACTGTGGCTGTGTCCTCTCCAGGCAGAGCAGCAGCGGTGGAGGTGCCTGTTCCAGTGGGCGCCTCCGTGCTGTATCTTCTTCCTTAGCGCCAGGCATCCAATAGGATCGCCTGGCTCTTTGGCCAATTGGGAAACAGGTCTCACAGACCTGTCTCCTGATTGGCGGGGACGAGCATTAGTATGAAAATAGTGAAAATTTATTCACTATGGTCACACAATTGGGTGGGATCGGGGCACACTCTCTGCGCTCCGAGCCCATCCTATTTTGAAGCCTATTAAAGCCTCTGGCTCTAATCATGTGCTTCAAAATGCACACCCCCCTGAAAGGGGCGGGGCGCATGGATAGGGGGTGGCTGAGGTGTTGGGGGGGCGGTGCCCCGTGTGCCCTCAATGCACGGGGCCGTCCCTAGTACATCCACTCATACACATTAATAGTAGTAGGCGGCTGTGTGCAGACATAAGTCCCTGAAGGCAAAATGTCTGCATTTGGAGAGATAGGTAGGTCTGTCCCCATGCTCCACTTTACCATACCTGCGTACAGTTGCCTACAACCATTCATGTCTATGGGGGGCTGTATGAAACACCAGGGGCGCCCGGGCACCAAAATACAAGGCACCAAATCGATGTTTATGTTGTAAGGAGGAATGCTCCCATTTGCATGAGCCCTAAAAACAAATCTTTCAAAGGAAAATGTTTTTGTTCTAAAACATATCAAATATAGATACCAGGACAGTACAATAATCCCCAAATTGACCCCTTTTTTGGCAAGTAGACAAGTAGACATCTTTTTTGCCACAATTTTTTTGGAACTGTAGAAACATTATTAGTCTTTAAAAGTTTCTCACTGAAGCTAAGTACAGTAAGTAGTGGTAATAAACCCCCCTCTGTCACTGGTGGTCATTGTAATTTTAGAACCCACCACCCCCCATCATTGATATTCAGTGCCCCCCACCCCGAAACTCACACATACGCCTTTAAAAAATGATCCCGCAATCATTGGTAGTCAGTGAAATTTTAGACCCCCTACCTTTCAAAACAATCCCCAAATCCTCGGCAGTGCATGGCACTTTAAACCTCCGCCCCTTCACCTTAAGCCTCGGTTCACACTGGTACATCAGTGCGATTTCAAAGCTGGGGGTCAGTGTGATTTGCACCTTTGATTTCATTGCAGCTTGCGACTTCATTTAATGGAAGTCTATGGAAGTTGCAATGAAATTGGCAAAAATTAGTGAAGGAACCTCTTTCATAGTCGCTGCAACATGAGTCATGGCAATTTGATCGGTTCCATTGTGGACAATGCGGCTTGTCATGCGATTTGAAACTGTCAAATCGCATGACAAATTGCATCAGTGGGAACGGGGGCTAAATCAGCAGCTGCTGATCCCATTCTTCCTGCATTAATCCTTTCTCCTTTGTTTGTCAATAGGCTGAATATTTGTAAACTTTGGCAAACTTTACACTTGTGATCTCTGTGATTGGGTCACAGTAACCACAAGGTACAGAGCAACTTTGATTGGCTCTATTCATTTGCCTTTGATCCATGCTGTCTAATAACAGCACAATCACAGGCATTGGTATGCACTTGGTGCGCTGTAAACAGCGCCGTTTATAAAGAACACTCCAGAAGCAAATATCCATCTACACGTAATTTTTTTTTTCAATACCAGGTGGTAATGAGGGTAAGATGATGGTCTGTGACACAAATTCTAGGTTTGGGGGGACTAACCCTTTAATTAATGCTTATAGCACTATAAAACTGATTGCTATTCAGGGTGTAATAACCCTCTTTTTATTAAAGCTTTAAAATCTGCATGACAGCTATGATTCAAGGGTTCAGCTATGAACCTTTTCATTCTATTGGATTTCAGGAGTTAAAGAACAATTTTATTTATTTTTTCAGACTTTCTTTTCATGGTTTTCAATCTGCTAATAACGGCTCTTTACATCTTTGCCACTAGGGTCTGCTAATCTCAGCAGGCCCCCTGATCCCTGTCCATAGATTAGCTGTAAGTGATCATGCTTCTTCTCTAATACACTGTGTTTTTTAATATTTCAAATGCTTGAGATGCTAAATGCCAGGATTGTCCTGTCAATCACGGCAATAATTCCTCTGGAAGACCTGCTGTTTCATTTTTTTCCTTCTATAAGAGTCTCCAACTGCTATGATTTCCACTTCATACTCAAGAGGAGGAAAAGTAGACTTGGAATTTGAAGTATAATATGACAGATGTAGAAAAGAAAGGCCAAAGTTTTTGACTTAGTTAATTATCCAAAGTGCCACATAGATGCATTGTCATTGGTAGAACCTTAACGATCTGTATAGTAGTAGGATAAATACTTACTTGACCTTAAGTCAAAACAAAGAAACTAGTTACTTGGAAACTTGCATGTGAAAACAGAATGTGAAGAAGGAGTTTGGATGACTCTTTGACGCGGAGATTAAGAATGAGGGATTTAGTGCAATTGACCTTATAATAAGATACCATGCCAAAGTCGTTTAGGACTCGATAGGCTTCGGGAAGTGATATTGTAGGGTTCGTTAGGGAGAGTATAACATCATCCGCGAATAATGTTATCCGGTGATCACGTGGGCCTATACGGAAGCCATATATTCGGGGATGAGATTTTAGTGCTGTCGCTAAGGGTTCTATCATTAAGTTAAAGATTGTCTGGGACAGGGGGCACCCCTGCCTGGTTCCATTAGTGTGAAAACAGAATGTGAATATACAGGGTGTTAACAAATGAACACTTACCTGATGCCTGAGCTGTTCCCATTAGGGAAGAGTGGATCGGCCTGGAGTTGGTTTGTGAATCTTGCTCAAAGTTTTCATACTTTGTGGCAAATCCTACTGAAGTATATGGTTGTTCTCCAATGCAATAGCATAATAATTGGAGGCTACATAAATCCTGTATTCAACTATAATTTTTGTCTATTTTAGTGAATAAGATAACATAAGGTGTTGTTAAGACTCCTGAAGAAGCCGACACAATGGCGAAACATGTCAAGCAAGCACCAATGCACATATGTTGTATGATTCACTTCTGATCATTTTTAAAATCTATGAATTTTATATTTTTTTGTTAAATAAAAAATGACTTTTATATAAAAAATCAATGAATTATAGTTGTGGCACCCTGAAATCCCATCTCCTTTCAAAAAACGTCATATCTTTAATATTACCAGGGAGTTGGTGCCTGTATTATATACAAATAAGTCCTCTAGTTCTCCTGAACCCCATTATGCTTTCTATGGTAGTTTACCTTTTTTAAGTCATGGCACTCTTTCAAAGTACTGAAGATCTCGAGGCATCCCACTCTACAATGGGGTGCTCCTCACATCATAATGCCCTTTTCACATCTGAGTCTTCAGTTCCTCTTCCCCATTCACATCAGAGTCCTCAGTCCCTCCTCATATTATAACTTCAGAATCCTCAGTTCCCCCCTTCCCTTTTACATCAAAGTCCTCAATCTCCCCCTCCCTCACCTCCCTTTCACATCAGAGTCCTCAGCCACCCACAGTCTTTTCAGTCCTCTCTTCCCCATCATCACCACAGGAACTGTGGCAGCATGGCAGGGGACAGGAGGTGGAGCAGGTCCTAACAGAGATGGACTTCCATTCTTTTCTGAATGCCACCCTCATTGAATTGGTGTCATGTGTTTCCATGGTGTTGGTGGCCAGCCTGCCGGCATTATGGAAACACATGATGCTGTGCAAAAATATCACAGGCACCCCTAACAACCCCAGATGAGGACGGCACACCAGGGTGAGAAAACTGGTCTATATGGCGGGTGGTAGAATCTTGTTTTTTTAATTCCAATAATTTTTTAGGGCCATTAAGCAAGCTATTGTTGAATAAATTGCATGGGAATCCAAGCACTGTCAAGGGGACATATTAAAAAGAAAACTGTATCTTTCCATACATAGAATTATCAGCTCTCCTTAACAGCTCTAATGCTCCATACACACAATCCGAAAATCATGCTAATCTCAGATCAAATCGGAAGAGTTTACTAAAGTCATGAAAATTCTCGTACGGCAGAACAAAAAATCGGAAGTGATGTGATGTGTTGTGGTGGATTTGTATTGTATTTTCGGATGACAACTGTACTGAGTAAACGAAAATCGTACGATGTGTTATCATAAGATCAAAACTGACATGCATGTGCGATCGGATATTATCGGATGAACTGTCTTGATCGGCTCTCGTAAGCTGTATACTAACGTTTCAATTATTGTACGATTGCATCGTAAGCTGTATTTTTTGTACGATTTTTGGATCGTGTGTACGGGCCATTAAACACACAATATGGCTACTCTGAGGCCACTCTTTTATAAAAAAGGGGGCTAGGCTATCCCTTCTTTCAAGTCATAGATGCTGGCCAAAGCAAAGACTATGCACTGCATTATAGTGTGTTCCTTATTTCTGGTGTTGATCCATTCAAGTTTTTGAATAAAAGTTCATGATCTGCAAACTTTGTGAATTTCGGGGATTCACTGAAAACTGTAAACAGCATGTTGTGTCTCTAGGGCAGTGAAGGAAAATCTCCCCAATGGGACACAGACAGCAAAAAAATAAAAAAGTGAGTTTAAATCTGAATTTGGATTTAAGGCTGGGTTCACATATGAGCCGCATGCGGCTCACAGCAGGAGTCCTGTGCATCCTGATTCACAGTTTCAGGTCTGATTTCAGCCCAAACTTTGGGTTGAATTCGGACCTGACAAGGACCTAAAGACGCACAACATTTTTGTGCAAATCGCACCGGACCCGCTGCGGAGATATGTGAACCAGCTTCATAGAGAGCCTGTCAAAATCTGCTATTGTGAATTGGATGCAGGGAATACGCATCCAATTCGCCCCCAATCCAATTCGCAATGGTGTGAGCCCAGCCTAAATCCTTATACTATCCAAATAAAAAAATGAAAAAGTTTGACTCTAGAAACATTTATAATACCCAAAAAAGTGCCACACTAACTAAAATAATTTTTAAGTGAAATCTAAAGTTTGCCAATAATTAGTAAAAATGCATATATATATATATAAACACACACACACTATTTTACCAAAAATATTGGTGCTCCTGCCTTTACACGCACATGAACTTTAATGACATCCCAGTCAGTCACCGGCCTGAAGAGGGAGCACCCGCTCCGACAACGCGTCGCCACCCGCCATATCCCACGACCAGAAGTGCTGCAATCCAGTGGAATGCAATACCAGTCCCAGAACCAGGAAGTGCTGGGAGCCACCAGCACAACAGGGTCAAGGACAATTTGCTGATATCCCGGATTCTGCAACCAACCACCACCACATGCCGGATAAAGCCCCCTCAGGACACAGTGCGCAGTGACTTATACTGCAATGCTTATTATGCTCATATCTTTTGTGAGTACCTTTTATCCTTTGCTATTAAATTATTTTATACCGTCTGCACTGAGTGGTGTAATCCTAGACTCTGAACTGTCCTTTCAGCCCCAAATCCAATAACTGTGCAAATCTTGCAGACTTCACCCCTTTCTCTTTCACCATTGACACCACTAAGCAACTTATTCACTCCCTTGTTATCGCTCTCCCTGACTATTGTTACTCCCATTGGCCTACCTCTCCGCAAGCTATCCCCTCTTCAGTCTATCAATGCTGCTGCCAGACTGATCCACCTTACCAACCGCTCGGTATCCTCCACTCCTCTTTGCCAATCCCTCCACTGGCTTCCCATTGCCCAACGAATAAAATTCAAAACCCTAACTATAACATACAAAGCCATTTACAACTCTGCCCTGGGCAACATCAGCAATCTTATCTCCAAATATAACTAACAACCAAATCTTCTACTCCCCCTCATCAGTTCATACCTCACAGTCCCTACCTTTTGTTTCACCGGCCCCTCCCTCTTAGATTGTAAGCTCGCAGGAGCAGGGTCCCTCTAACCCTCTTGTTTTGAATTGTATTGTAGCTGTACTGTCTGCCTTTATATTGTAAAGCACTGCACAAACTGTTAGCACTATATAAATCCTGTATAATAATAATAATATATATATATATATATTTGATAAATAAGTTGTAACAAGACAGCGTGACTTTAGATACACTTTATACGCAAACTCTAGACAGATACAAAAGACACACATTGATATAATAATATTAATGCATCATTAACTGCATCTTTTGTACTTTTTAAATGCAAACAATGTAAGTATCTGAATTATGAGTTATCAGCCTCTTGCAGTCCCAGTACAGCAGGGCTGGAATGTGACAGGAAGAAGCAGCACAAAGGAGCCAATCCATTCATATGCTGACAAGGAGCATTCTGATAGTAGCAGAGAACAGAGTGACAGAGCGAGGAGCTTATCACAGTGCTGCTTCTCCTTTCACTGTCCTGGCATAAGCTGGGGGTGGTTCCAGGCTGCCCTGGGCTCAGAGGAAGTGTGTTGAGTGATGTTGGACCTCAGACTGACATACAGTGGCAGAAAAAAACAGTACTGCGGGGCATGGGTGTCCGCAGAACATTTTTTTTTTGGGGGGGGGGGGGGCATCATTTTAAGGTCACCCAGGCTCTGCCCCATGAAGGGGAGGGTCTTAGTCATTATCATATACCATAAAGATCCCCCTTTAAGGCAGACCAGGGTAGGTCCTCCATAGTCACAATCAAACAAAATCCCCTGCGCTCAACAGTAGTGCGATGGTGATAGAAGTGGCATAAGATTTGGATGATTCACAAAGGAAGCACAGGTCTTGCTGCCCTCCAAGGGCCAGGGGACACCCCCTCTTCTTCAGAGCCAATGATTGGCTCTGAAGAAGAGGGGATCGCCCCTCGAAACACATCAGCCTTCCATAGGTTCCCTCGGCGTGCTGGTGCGTCCTCTTTTTCATTTCTTTGCAGTATCTCCTTTGGTTGTCCCCTGGCCCTTGGAGGGCAGCAAGGCCTGTGCTTCCTTTGTGAACCATCCAAATCTTATGCCACTTCAATTGCCATCACACTACTGATGAGCGCAGGAGATTTTGTTTGATTGTGACTATGGGGGACCTACCCTGGCCTGCTGGACTTAGCCCTGATGACCTGGTTGCTGTTGGTCCGCTGTGGCCCTCGCTATGCCTTCATTTATAGTTTGTTTGTGAGTATTATTTTTTCCTTTGGATTTTAATAAATTTACTTGGGTAATGCGGAAGGCTGGTGCACCCTCCTTTTCATTTCTTTGTAGGTCCCCCATAGGGTAGATCCACCTTTACTTAGTCTTCTTACTCTTACCATACCTACAAGGACTGCTCACGGACACCAGTGTCCGTGTGTGGACATCTTGCCGATCCCGGATTTGGGGGGGGGGGGGCATTTGCCCCCTTGCGGGGATTATCTCCAGATTTAAGGGGAATGTTGCTTTAAAAGCTGGTTTTCATATGTATCTTTTGATGGGTTGTTCATTTTTAACTTTATATTTGAATGAAGTTCTGCCTAAATTCCTTCTGACACCCTAGCCCCTGATCAGAACAAGCATGAAGATCAAGACTTATGATTTTCCTTTTACTTCACTAGCCACATGCTTGTTCCAGTTTAATGACATAAAAAAAAAAAGAAGCCAGAGACATCTAGACAGCAAGGATTTTTAGTTGGAGGAGTCAGCAATGGCAGCTTCCACATTTTTGTACCAGTTAACTTAATGTCTCCCCCACCGCCTCTTCTTGGAGTTTTGTAGAAATCTTTCCTTATCTAGCTCCAAACAAGTTTCAGAATTTTATTTTAGTATGCATCGGCTCGTTTAGCAAACCATTTAATTCATTAGCACTCGCGACATTAATAATCATAATGAAAGTGTTTTTTACTTAGTACAGTCCCGATTCAGACGCCACAACACATGTCACACTGATCCTTTTGTCAAAGAGCAATAAAATGTTCTTGTAGCTATTACGTTTAATCAGGGGAGAAAACGGCATTCTGAAAATGCAAATGATTTCTAAAGTTCAATTTTCTGTAAATGGCGAGTGGAGTAAAATACTTAAAATAAATTATGAGTTAATTAACATTACCATGGCAATTCAGGCTTCCAGCAGCTTGCCCTGCTAATTAGCCAATGACTAATAATCAGATTTTAATATTTTAGCAATTGAGGCATTGATCACGGTTACCAGCCTGAGAGCGAGAGGAAAAGCAGACTCATTTTTTACCGTAATGCAAAGGTACATTTCTGACGTTGAGGCGACCTGGAGCGTACCGCGGTCTTAATCTTCCTGCCGCGTTAGGCCTTCAGCAACAGATGTCTGGCTGACTTCCTGCAATGGTCTTTCAATAATTAATTTTTTACTCATAGGATCACAATCTGTTTAAGTATAAAAGAAACCTGTGCTGAGAAAAATATGGAAGCTGTCATTGCTGGTCAGCTTTTGAAAATGCTAGCTTCTTGGCTCTCAAGCTTATTCTGTAGTTTAAAGTGAAATTCTACCTATACTCTGCACAGTAGAGAATTAACATATGTTGACTAAGCAGAAAATGTTCTTTGAGGGTACTCTCACATTGGAGGTTTTAGTGGACCGTGGACACTATTCAACCCCTTGGTCTGGTTCATTTGTGTAGTGTGAGTGCTCCAAACACTTGCTTATAGCCCAGTAAGAAGAGGGGACAATCAATTTCGTCAATTTAACCATGCCCAGTTTGAGTGCACCCCAAAACAAGCCCTGTATTGCTTAGTGCTCTATCCCATGACATGCAAAATGAATCTCACTTTGCCACCATTGCAATGCACCATCTTAGACCAGCCTTTCTAATCCTTGTTTTAACACAAAGGAACCCTTGAAATGACTTTTAGGTCTCAGGGAATACCTGGACTGACATGATGGTTACATTCCTCGTAAGAAGAGTGACTAGTGGTTACATTCTTAGTAAGAAGGGTGACTGGTGGTTACATTCTTCGTAACAAGGGTTACTAGTGGTTACATTTTTTAGTAAAAAGAATTACTAGTGGTTACATACCCCGTAAGAAGGGTGACTGGTAGTACAATTACATGACACTCGATATCTATATCAGTAATAGTCGTGTCCAAGGGACTCTGGATTTTCAGTAAAGTTCCCAAGGAAACACAATTTTGTTCCTAATCTTTCCGACCAGATTCTACCACGTAACGTTACCACCGTTTCACTCTAAGTAAAACGTACAGTACCCTATCTCG
>BLSH010314285.1:727982-738573 GCA_018402905.1 Glandirana rugosa | reverse complement strand
TGGTCGTGAGTGGGAAGAATGCTTATATTGGTGGTCAGTGGAAAGAATGCTTCTTACAGTGCCGATCAGTGGGCAGATCGCTTCTTACATTGCAGATCAGTGGGAAGAATGCTTCTTACATTGGTGATCAGTGGGAAGAACGCTTCTTACATTAGTGATCAGTGGGTAGAATGCTTTTTACATTGGTGATCAGTGGGAAGAATGCTTCTTACATTGGTGGTCAGTGGGGCGAATGCTCCTTACATTGGTGGTCAGTGGGAACAATGCCATCTTACATTGGTGGTCAGTGTAAAAAATATCACATACATTGATGATCAGTGTGCAGAATTCTTTTTACATTGTTGGTCAGTGGGAAGAATGCCCTCCTTACATTGATGGTCAGTGGATAGAATGCCCCATATATTAGAGGACAGTGGGAAGAATGCATCTTACATTGGGGCCAGTGGGAAGAATACTACATACATCGGTGATCAGTGGGCAGAATGCTTCTTACATTGGTGGCCAGTGTGAAGAATGCCCCCCTTACATTGATGGTCAGTGGATAGAATGCCCCTTACATTGGGGGTCAGTGGGAAGAATGCATCTTACATTGGTGGCTAGTGGGAATAATACCCCATACATTGATGATCAGTGAGAACAATGCACCTTACATTGGTGATCAGCGGGAAAAATACCCCAACATCAGACATATGCCGGAACAGAAAGAACCCGGTCAGCCATCTTGGAATGTGTCTGCTGCTATCCTCTCTGCATATGTGAGCATATGATATACAATGTATTACACTATCAAAAATGTTATGTTTTTTTTTTTAATGGAAACAATTTGAGTATTTCTGTGGTGGAAAATGTTGGCGAATGAGAATTGTGATATATAACTATAAAATATGTGTGTCCTGTAAGGGTAGATGAACTAATGGAAGTGGACAGCACATGTGGCACTGGGTGTTGTATGGCACATACACATTTTTATGTGTGAGCACAATAATTGATTAATATAGGTTGTCATATTTGAGCACATTATGCCATAAGCTGTTTGTTTTTCTTTGGTAATATAACATCTCAGGAAGGAGGTGAAGGACATAGAATAAAGAAAAGACTCAGGAGAGGTTGTGGATGCAAGCTTTATTTTAACCCATACATGCCAAGGGTCATTGAGTCTGGCGAGAGTTTAAACATTTCAAGCATACAGAAGGATAAGCTTGTAAATATTGGAATATCACTGAAGACTGGTTTGAGCGCTGGTTTAATCTATTTATTGCATACTCGCCAGGGGGCGTTTCATTTCCAGCTACCGCAGGAATTTGTTTGAGTTTCACCTGCGCGCTGATAAAGACTGTCACTCTTATAATATACTGCATCCTAGAAATACTGCACAGAAAAAATCTGTTGGGTATTCATTTCTGTCTGTGAGCATTTGTGTCAAAGTGACAGTTTGTGTCCTGCTCACTCCGCACTGATACATACCCTGCTCTCCCACCTAGTTTGAGGGAAGATTTGACTATCTCAACTGTCTTCCATGTTACCACACATAGGCCTAAGCAGGCAATTGTTAGGCCCAAACCCAGTCACTTGGGGTAGGGGTGAAGTTCATTAAACCCATCTACGCTCAATCAGAGACAGAGCTTACTCAGGGTTTAGACTCAGTATTTCTTCAAGTGGATTATGACTACAGAGAAGCAGGGGGAAGGTAAGTAGTAGTTGGGAGTGTCCTGTCTAGAGAACTTCTTAGTTTGACCCAAATGAACAAAGCAACGCATTCTCTTTAACCTTCTTGAAAATCCCAAGAGAGTCACATAACTAGGACACCAGGCTCTCTTTTGTCTAAGGTAAAATGCTCGAGGTTGAAGCTCACAGCTTTAGTAATGCTGAGTCTAAGATTAGTGGTTCACATGCGCAGTATACACAGTTTTAACCAATGACACCACCAAGCCTTTAATTCACTCTCTGGTTATCTCTCGCTCAACTACTGCAACTCTCTCCTCATTGGATTACCTTCACATACACTATCCCCCCTTCAATCCATAATGAATGCTGCTGCAAGACTTATCCACCTTACCAACCGCTCAGTGTCTTCCACCCCTCTCCGCCAATCTCTTCACTGGCTTCCACTCACCCAACAATTATAATTCAAAGTACTAACAATAATTTACAAAGCCATCCACAACTCTGCCCCAGCTACATCACTAACCTAGTCTCAAAATGCCAACCAAGCCGCCCTCTTCGGTCCTCCCAATACCTCCTGCTCTCTAGCTCCCTTGTCACCTTCTCCCATGCTCGCCTCCAGGATTTCTCCAGAGCTTCTCCCATCCTTTGGAACGCGCTACCTCAATCTGTCCGACTGTCTCCTAATCTATCCATCTTTAGACGATCCCCGAAACCCTTTCTCTTTAAAGAAGCCTATCCTGCTTCTATCCAATACACGGTCTTACTTTCTACATCAGCTCATCCCCCACAGCTATTACCTTTTATATCAATTGACCCTCCCTCTTAGATTGTAAGCTCTAATGAGCAGGGCTCTCTGATTCCTCTTGTACCAAATTGTGATGTAACTGTGCTGTCTGCCTTCATTTTGTAAAGCACTGCGCAAACTGTTGGCGCTATATAAATCCTATATTATAATGATAATAAAAGTATAGAAGACCAGCATTTGCAATCATAGATAATGTAAACCCTGATGTTTTTTTGTAGAATATAAAGGCAATTTAGTAAGTGGTTGTCCTCAAACTTATATGCGGGAGCATTGCATTTTGAGGCCACAGGTCCATCTAAGACTACCCTGTCCAACAGTGACAACACCGCTTCATAATTTCACTGCAGAATAAACAGTATTGCCACTGTGTTAAAAGAGGTAAAGAAATAACAAAACTAGTGGCAAGATTAACGGTAATAAAAATTTGTTAATGTAGAACTATAGGCAAAACTTTTTTTCATTTTGGATAGAGGAAGGGAGGGTTATAACCCCTGGCAGATTTCTTTCACCATCTGTGTCCCGTTGTGGAGATTTCCCTTCACTTCCTGTCCCATAACCATACAGGAAGTGAGTGAAATCCCTGCTATTTAACGCCTAAGCGCCGATGGTATGCAAATACGCGGCCTCTTGGAGGATGGGCCTTGGTGCCGAGAGGCCGCATATTTGTGTACCAATTAGCAGACATAGCTGTGCCAAGAGCGCGTGGCCTGCATGCTCCCGGCACAGTTACCGGCGGCTAACGGAAAGCTCTCAATCGTTTTTCGCGATCTGAAGCTTTCCGGTCATGTAACCACCGTGACAGCCAATCGCAGCGGTCACATGATCACAAACCCAACTCCCGGCAACTGAAATCCCTTAAAGGGCCAGGTGGCACCAGTGCAAAGGGGTTAAGGGAATTCCTTGGGAATCCCCAAGTCACCAGAACTAGTGTCCCCGTTGGAAGATTTCCCCTTTATTACTTTTCTAGGGACAACCCAAAATTTTGGATTTTCTTTTACTTTCACTTACAGTGATAAGGCTAAACAGGACAAATAGAGGGGGGGGGATCTCTCTAACGGGGGCACAGACAACAATAAAAACTGAGATGTGTTCTAATCCATCTCCACTCTATCCAAAACTAACAAGAATTGCCTTTAGTTATACTTTAAGGGGGAACTGTTGTGTTAATTTTAGCCATTTTTAATAGTTCCACTTTTCCACTTTTTGCAAATGGCGAACAACAAGGCTAATACACATAGAGGGCTGGCTGTTGTGTTACAATTCTGTAGTAGAACATTGATATACAGCAGAAAAGCCTTCCTTCCAATAATGTAAACAGTCTTTGTTGGATAATCCACTGAGTGTGGTCAAAATGCCTTCTATAATTGCTGTCTGCTGTGCTTACAGAAGATAATACAAAAAATAAAAATAAAAATATGCTTCAATAATTACTCTGTATCAGGCCATTCAGTAGCAAAATGCCTGCTTGAAATAACAATTGTGTTATTCTCTACGAACATTAACGGACCTCCTTCTGGCTGTTTACAACCTTCTCTCTTCTAATTCATCAAATGTAAACTAAGTATTGTGTATCTTCCCCAGCATGGATTGACTTTTAAATGCTGCAAACCAGATGACAGTCATGCCGCGGCAGCCTGTTATTCCTGGGAGGATAGTGTGCGGGGAGGAGGGCACACCATTGTGCCGAGCATTTTCCTTCAAACAAACCTAAATTGGTTGGTGCTTATCCTTCTGAGTTAATTTTTATTTGTTGGCTTCTCACTGCCAGAAACATTAAAGGGAAACAATAATGGTTCTTTTGGTTGATCGTATTTCCATTTGTTTCACACTTTACATGCTTAAAAATGTTTTATAGCTTTTTCCATTAATTATATAAAATGTTAAGCTTATAAATAAATACAAGGAGCAGCAATGACACTTTTTTCCAGAGAATGTTGTGTTCTCATTGCAGACTGAAAATTAAAGTTGAATTCCAGGAATTCAGCCACTTTGCAGACAGTGGAGGCACACTATGAGTTAAGTCCTGGGAGGCTCATGATATCTCCTGAACCTATCTCTGTTATTTATGTCTGACAGAACATACATTTATACTTGGGGTTGTGAGAGAGGAGAGAAAGAGGCACATAGAGCAGCTATAACTGCTTCTCCTCTCTGCTGCCTATTCAGAGAAGCCTTTGTATTTTGTGAATGAGTTCACATAATACAAAGGCTTCTGTGATTAGGCAGGAGGAGGGGAGAGGCAGGCATAACAGCTGCACTGACTCTAATGTTGAAGATGCATAAACCTGAAATACAGCATTAGATATCTCTCAAGAGTTCAATAAAACTGTCAGATGTAGTAAATAGAGATAAGCCCAGGAGATGTCATGCGTCTTATTGAACTCATTGCATGTCTTCACTCTTTACAAAGGAGATGAATTCCTGGAATTCAGCTTTAAGAAAGGTTTCCTTTGTGCTCCTCTGAGTCATTCAACCTTGCTGTGAAAATTGTTCCTCTACTGTTCAAGACTATTTCTGAGATATTCATATTATTTAGGGTGACCAGACGTCTCTGCTTCCCAAGGGCAGTCCCTGATTTGGGGGCTGACCCCAGACAAAAAATTGTAATGTGCCGGATTTATTTCCAGCTTAAATCATGGTGGCCCTGGCCAGTGATGGCTGCATGGTAATCCATCTTATAAACATTTCTGTGACTGGCATGGAGCAAGAGGAGGGAGTGTAGTGATGCGTCTTCTCCCGGCTGCGTCTGGGGCTATTGTTGATTCCACATGCCGATATCATGTGGCCATTTCAGTTACCCCTCCCCCCTCAGCTTGTGCAGCTTGTGCAGTCTTTGTTGCAAGAGGTAAGAAAACTGGTTATTTGCCACCATTTATGATGGTGACCTGCAATGCACACCTGGGCCTGCACTCTTGACCCAGAGTAAAATAGGCTTCGGTGTTAATAAACCTTAATAAACCCTTTAAGCCACTCTCACTGTTAGCACAATTTTGTCACACCCAACATTTGGTATGGTGTGCTTTGCATGCCGTTATTATCCCCACTCCCTGCTACACCCTTGTCCCACCCTCAGAAAAGCATTCCTAGTCAGTAGGGTGTCCCTGGATTTCATTTTGAACATTTGGCCACATTAATATTACTGCAGTAAGTCTGCTTGACAAAGGGTGCTTTTGTAGCATAGAGCTCGCCAACTGCTGGCTGCAGATGGTAAATGTGAAAAATGTATATAAAATATTTCAGAAAGTGTTCTATTAGCATGGCTTGGAGTATATTCCTTTTACACCCCATACTGGAATCAACCATATGGTTAAGATGGTGCTTTCTTTATTACATGATCACATAGATAGCAATGTTTCAGCATCTCACAGGGACCCATTATCACACGTCATGCAGTCTTGAAATATTGTCTGTATGTCATTATGCAATAAAGCAGAGCTTTGTACTTTGAAACAAGATTGTTCTCACAACATATTTTATTCTATCCCTATAGTAACATGGAGGTCCCCAACTTCTGGCTGCAGTTGGTATATATGAGCTATTCATATGCAGTATTTTATATTTGGCTGACTAAAATTGAATGAAAGTATATTTTAAAATGGTATTTTATTAGGTCTGAACATGATAAATACTGTGTGTAATGCTAATATTAACACAATAAATATGTGTTATCGTGTACATTCATTTTTTTTTGCCATTAAGAATATTTATTGATATGTTACACATAGTACAGGTCCAGCACAGCAGAATACATTGAAGAACATTAAAAAGGCACTGCAGTTTCTGCATTTAGGATATACAGTAAGATTGTCGCATAAGTCCTGACCTCATTCACAAAAGGCAACCTTAAGCATTCAAGAACAATGAGTAGGGTGAAAGGAAAAAAAGGGGGGGGCGGCGGGGGAAGAAAAAAACAGAGTGGGGGGTTGCAAAAGATAACACCCAGTAATTGCCTAATCCATTTCAAGCTGCGGCCCCAAAGGACCAGTGATGAGTTAGGAGCAGTTGTTATCAAACAGTGATTCCTTCAGCATCTATCCAATTGGACCAAATTTTGTCAAATCTTATCAGGCAGTTGAGACTAACTTAGGTCAACTTATAGAGCAGGAGAACCACATTGAAAGCCACCTTACACTCTGCCACGGTGGGGAGCTGGGTGACCTTCTATTTATCCAAAAGGGTCCGCCTTGCATAAAAGTAAAGAGTAAAATATAAGCAGTTTAACATAACAGGTATACTGTATACCATATCGTTGTATATATTCACTTTAAAATGAAATGTAAAAAAAAAATTACATTTTCTTACTAAATGTACCATTGTGCATGAATACATTTCTGTCATGCTTAATGTTAAAGGTCATAAAGGTAGAAGGTTTTTTTATCTTAATACATTATATGCAATATTACTTCTGTGTGTAGCAGCCCCATCTCTCTCCAGCGATGTCCACGAGTGTCTAAGCTATCCGTGGCACTCCTGATTGGCTGAGACACAGCAGGGGTGCCATTGGCTCCTGCAGTCATTCAAGGTCAGTCAGCCAATCAGGTGAGAGAGGGGGCGGGGCTGGGTTGGGGCTCCGTGTCTGAATGGATACACAGAGCTCTGACTCGGCTTGGGTGCCCCCATAGATATCTGCTGGCTGAGGGGGCACTCGATAGAAGGGAGGGGCCAGGAGCAGCAAAGAGGGACCCGAGAAGAGGAGGATCTGGGCTGCTCTGTGCAAAACCAACTGCACAGAGGAGGTAAGTATAACATGTTTATTATATTTAAAAAACAAAAAACAAAAAATCCACAAGACTTTACAATCACTTTAAGTATGTGTCATTTTTCACAAAAGCTCTATGTTTTACTAAATAAATGGCAGCCCTTGAAGTGGAAGCCTCAACTAAAATCTCTATTTCTACTTGCATCCACAATTCAAGACTAACCTATCTAGCCATGTGAAACAAAAATAGCTATACATACCTTTTCTGAAGCCGATCCGGTCTGGTCCCCAGCGGCGGAAGCTCTGTGCAGTAGACAGCCAACAACGGCTAAGAAGTGCCTGGAAAGTGATGCCATCCACAAAGTGGGTGATGGGGCTTCCATTGTTGGCTGCCTTTTTTGCACACTCCCACACAGAGAAGCCGCCGATGACAGCTCAGCATGGGACTGGACCGGCTTCAGAAAAGGTGCGTATCGATTTCTTCTTTACAGGGCTAGATAGGTTAGACTTAGATTTCGGATGCAAGTAGATTTCAAGATTTAAGTTTTAGACTGAACTTCTACTTTAATCTCCAGTTAGGTGACTTTGCCTAGGCTAAAATGATGTCATCAATCTGCTGCAGGCAGGGAAATCCTTTTCTCAGTCTCCCCTTGCCCCTGCCCAGTGATCAGACTGCAACACTGAAACTGAGAAGGACTACAGCAGGGCTGATCAGTGTCAGACATTTTAAACATCAGGATTTACAATGATTGTGTCATCTCAGAGCTAGATGCTCAGTCCAGAATATAGATGCTGATCCTGGATGAAGACTTAATAAAGATGGCACTGTCCATCTTGAAAAAAACAGATACAAAAAGCAGAAAAAGGGCATTACACAAAAAAAGTACTGTAATCTATGTAAGATGGAGTGCTTGGGCCTAATGTCACATGGCATAGGGTTCAGTCATTGCTCCCTTCAATTTCCAATGCCAGCCAACACCTGGTATTTTGTAGGAGCATCGAAGGATGAAGATGTGGCAGGAAATGTGAAATTGGGTTTACTAGGTCACTCTGACCCAGGCAAAGTGACATTCTCTTTAATTCAAAACCCATTAAAAAATTGTAAAGAAAGGTCTACATTGTATCACAAAAGAGCTCCTAATTTGGTGTGCTCTTCTTCGCTATTATTCTAGAACGAAATAGGCCCCTTGTGAAGCATTTTTCTCCATAAGTTGATAATAGGGATAAAAATCCTCCATGTAACCATAAGACAGGAACAACAAAGCCTCAGCGGCTGCCAGAGCATTTACAGGACGTGCTCAGATATTTTGTTTGGTCTGCACAAATAAATTGTTAGATAATTTGGAACAGCGCTCCTGCTGTGAGACTTAATGGGAACATTGTAAAACGCCAGGTAAAAATGAACACCTATTATACCTATACTTTGTTGGATTTTTTTCTAGTGCCCAGTACGAGGCATATTAGATTAAAGAGAAGATATTGTGTATTCTCCGACAATATGGGCTTTGTATTATTACTGTAACGTTTAACAGGAAATACTTACATGGTATCCGTTATTTTACATGCTTGCGGCTCTGTGTTTTAAAGGATCAGTCCATCAAGAAAGGCATATTATAATTATGGATGGAATCTGGTAGGCTAAGACAGCCCTTGGCCTCTTGTATGTCTCAGGTACGCCAATGACAAAAGATACTAAGGCTAGCCAGTAGACTGGTGTAAGAAGGGGGAATGCAAGACAGGTAGGCTTGTGGAGAAGGATACAAAAACTTGTCCTAGCCATAGTTCTCATGTCTCTTCCTGCCTACTTGGATGTTCCAAGTCTACCTTTGTGTGTTCCTGCTCCTTCATTTCAATTCTCCATAATGGAAATAAATAAAAAACCCAACAGGCAGAGTGATAGCCTCTTATAATGGCCATCACAGGTGTGAAGAACCATTTTTTCATATGGTTTAAGGCTAGCTTCACACTGATATGATGTAAGTTGAATCCATTTTGCAGTGCTACTTTAAGGAGCGGCTCCAGTGCGAGTGGATGCAGTTCAGATGCGACTCAAATCTGTTTTTCATGTGATTTGAATACAACTGCAATATCTCTCTCTCTTGCATTAGGACATGTTCCAGGGATGGGGGTGAGAAACACAGCAAAGACTTGCAGAAAATGTACTGGAATTAGGGCAGATAAGCGATCTCCAATGCGGTTTATTTAAGTCTATGGAGCTACAAATCGCACCTCACTACACTCACATAGGGCCCTGCATATAGGTGAACAGCCTCCACAGAAAATCATGTTATTTCACTTGTCATGCAATCGCATGCATTCTGGAATGCATCAAATATTGCATCAGTGTGAACCAGGACTAAATCTGTTGCTGTAACTACTTAAAAGTGGCAGTTTTTTCATCCCCCCTTCCTGTGACTGAACAATAAAAATAAAAGCAGCACGCTGATGAGTTCTTCTTTCTGTTGCTCTGCGTGCTCCTCCTGTCAACATATTCTAGTTAGCACATGAGCACTGCTACAGTCATGTTGGAACAGGAAGGGGCCATCCCCAAACTGTTCCCACAAATTGGGAGCAAGAAATTGTCCAAATCTCTTGATATGCTGACGCCTTAAGAGTTCCCTTCACTGGCCAAGCCCAACCCCTGAAAACAACCCCACACCATAATCCCCCCCTCCACCAAATGATTTGGACCAGTGCACAAAGCAAGGTCTATAAAGACATGAATAAATGAGTTTGGGGTGGAAGAACTTGACTGGCCTGCACAAAGTCCTGGGCCACAACCCGATAGAACACCTTTGGGATGAATTAGAGTGGAGAATGCGAGCCAGGCCTTCTGGTCCACATCAGTGCCTGACCTCACAAATGTTCTTCTGGAAGAATGGTCAAACATTCCCATAGACACTCCTAAACCTTGTGGACAGCCTTCCCAGAAAAGTTGAAGCTGTTATAGCCGCAAAGGGTGGGCGAACTCAATATTGAACCCTACGGACTAAGACTGGGATGCCATTAACCCCTTCCTTACCGGGCACTTAAACCCCCCTCCTGCCCAGACCAATTTTTGGCTTTCAGCGCTGTCGCATTTTGAATGACAATTGCGCGGTCGTGCGACGTTGTACCCAAATAAAATTTGCGTCCTTTTTTTCCCCACAAATAGAGCTTTCTTTTGGTGGTATTTGATCACCTCTGCGTCATTTCTGATCGCCGCTATAAACAAAAAATGAGTGACAATTTTGCAAGAAAGAACAATATTTTTTACTTTTTGCTAAAGTACAAATCCATTAAAAAAAATTATTCATCAGTTTTGGCCGATATATATTCTTCTACATATTTTTTGGTAAAAAAAAATCGCAATCGGCGTATATTGATTGGTTTGCGCAAAAGTTATCGCATCTACAAACTGGGAATTGATTTATGGCGTTTTT
>BLSH010314285.1:688519-702771 GCA_018402905.1 Glandirana rugosa | reverse complement strand
GTGTGATAAATTTTCAGTGATTGGCACCATAGATTGTAGACTCTATAACTTTCACAAAGACCAAATAATATACACTAATTTGGGTTATTTTTACCAAAGACATATAGCAGTATAAATTTTGGCCAAAATGTACGAATAAAAATTACTAATTTGCAAAATGTTATAACAGAAATAAAGAAAAATGCATTTTTTTACAAAATTTTCGGTATTTTTCCATTTATTGCTCAAAAAATAAACACCCCAGTGGTGATTAAATACCACCAAAAGAAAGCTCTATTTGTGTGAAAAAAAGGACGAAAATTTCATTTGGGTACAGTGTAGTATGACTGAGTAATTGTCATTCAAAGTGTGAGAGCACTGAAAGCTGAAAATTGGTCTGGTTAGGAAGGGGGTTTAAGTGCCCAGTTGTCAAGTGGTTAAGGACCAGCCCGTCTTATCTTTATATTTGATTTTGAAAACTAGGCCATAACCACACAATTCAGTGGTATAAAATGAGTTTGAAAACCATTAGAGTGTTTCTTGCAGGTATTTTCAAGGGTTTCCTACCTGCTGGGGCTTATGTTTTCAGTTTCTTTTATTTGAACTCCCAGAAACACAACAGGAATTGAGTGGAAATCTTCACTTAGAAAGGCCCCTGGAAAAACAAGTGATTTAATGTTTGTGTTCCCACTTTCTTTCCCCAAGCTCTTTAACAGAATTATAAAAACTAAAACAAATTTAAAATTGTTATTTAAAAACTGAAAAAAAAAGCTAGGGGAATGTTAAAATTAATAAAAAGAATTTGGGTAAATAACATTTTAATGTTTAAATTTAAAAAACAAGTTAGGTTTAGCTATAAATTGTATTGTCATTGTTTATTTTGAAACTTTTTGTTTTTAAATTTGGCGCTACAAACATCTACAAAGTTTAAAAAATAGCTACAAAATTCTAAAAGTTTACATTGAAAGGAGAAAAAAAATCAGTCAAAAATTGTTTAGGTTTAAAAAAATTAAATAAGGTCAACTAACAATTCTCTTCTCTGTGATCTATTCCTTTTATAAAGGCTCTAGAAATATATTTCTTTTACAAAGCATTTAAAAAGACGTTGCTAACAACATTAATAAACACAAATTCAGAAAGGTTACATACAAGTGAAAAAAGAAATTGTGAAAAAAAAATTAGGGTTATAAAAATGAATTAGGGTTAACTATATTAGTAGTGTAACCAGGGGTTACAAATTGTATTCTGTGATGTCTTTTTATAAAGGCACTGGAATCATGTTTCTTGCACAAAGCATTTTTCTTTTGAAACTAAAAACATGAATAGATATAAATTAAAAAAAATACATACAACTGATAAAAAAAAAGAGCAAAAAAAAACTAACCACAAATTTTATTTTGTGATTCTTCCCTTTGGCAATTTTTTGTAAGCAAACAAATAAATAAATAGATAAAAGCTAAGGGACGATGAGAACACAGGAGGTAATGAAAACCAATTATGGTTTACTAAGGGTTACAAAGGAGCAAAAAAAAGTAAAAATAAACGTTTTTGTTTTATATTATTTCTATTTACACATAATTTATGGATGAACATTGCATAGTAACTTTCACTCATGAATAAATGTAAGGCCAGCCATACACGGTTCGAATCTCGACCGGTTCAGCAGAAACTGGGTGAGATCGAACTGTGTATGGGCAGACTGAATTTACCAAGTTGATTGATCGATCAGCTTGAGTACAACCAGCCTGTTGGGTTTTACCTGCATTTATCGCCAGTGGCTACTATAGCCACTAGCAATAATCACTGTCTTCTCCCGGCAGGGACGGCTCCCCCCCCCCACAAGACAACAATGGCTCGGCAGGGGGAATACCTGCATCATCACTCTCTGTGTTGATGGGGTAATCGAGCAGATTTCTTTCCTGCATAGAAATTTGCTCAGTGTATAGCTGACCTAAAGGCAGGACTTGAGCTATCAAACTGATAGCTCAGTCCTGCAGATTACACAGGGAGAATTTGACTCTCCCCGTGTAATCATTTGAGCTCTGTGACACCCAGGCAGTGTGCGCTATTTATCAGGAGCACACAGAGATCCTAATATAGTACTGGGGGCTGTCACACTGATGGCGGAGCAGAGTGTTGCTGGTTACACAGGGAGAGACCTAATCTTCCTGTGTAATCTGCAAGACTGAGCTATCAGTTTGACATCTCAGTTCTACACAGTGCAGGAGACAGTCGAGTGAAGCAGAGATAGGAGAAGCTCCCATCCCAGCTGCACCTCCTCCTCCCCCCAACAGCACAGCGACCAATGCGGCTGCCTCTTTTGCCTTTGCCTCAACCCAGCCCTAAGGCTCGATTCACACTAATGCATTTTTTGATGCATTTTGCAGAAATGCAGGGAATTTTTTTAACATGGGTTCAGGGGTGTAGCTACAGAGGGCACAGGGATTGCAATTGCTAGCATAGGCAGCTGGGTGGGTTGTTTAACAAGGAAAAACCGCTCTGCTGCACAGCTGCTGATAAATTAAAGAGGTTGAAAATCTCCTTGTCCAGGTGCTCTGACTCACAAGAGCCCTCCAACTCTTGTAGACAGTTATAATGGATTTCAAAGATAGGTGAGTCGGCCCACTGGAAAATCTTCCAAATTTTTATGGTATAGACCATGCACACACAGACAAGCTGACGCGTTTCGGCAGGTATGCCTTGTTCACAGCTGGGTGGGTTGTAGTACGAGTGCCCGAGTGGCTGGAGGACGGTGTGGGTATCAGAGCTCTTCCACACTGGCTGCTCTCACAATCTCTTCGGCCGGCTCCTCTGGTCTCTCTTTCCTTCCCCATACAGAGCTGTTCGGTCCAGGATCCATCCAGCCAGAGTCCCGCCCCCCCCTCCACGAGTCACATTCCATCCACTCCTTTGTAACAGAGCCCAGGCACAGCACTCCAGCACACACTTCTCCTAAACATCCAGCATACAGAAGCATTGTGCAAGCTTGTCTCTCAGCCCCACCCCCCTCCTCTCCTGTCATACACACAGATCTTCCTCGGAGGTGGTGTGGCCTCCCATGTGGATCAGCCCTGTCTGTGCTGCTGGAGGGAGCCAAGGGGACCATGGATACATGCTTGGAGGGTGGCCGGCCACATCACATTCTACTAGTGCCTACGCTCCATCAATCTGGCCCTGCAGCTTAGTCACGGTGAGTGAAACAACTCATACCCCACTCCATCTGCCCTGGGGACAGAGAGCCCAACTGCCCTATGGAACGACTCATACCTCACTCCATCTTCTCTGGGTACAGGGCCCCATCTGCCCTTGGGACAGGGAGCCCATCTGCTCTGGGGACAGAGAGCCCATCTGCCCTGGGGACAGGGCCCCCATCTGCCATGCGGACAGGTAGCCCATCTGCCCTGGGGATAGGGAGCCCCTCTGCCTTGGAGACAGGGAGCCCATCTGCCCTGAGGACAGCAGGGCCCCCATCTGACCTGGAGGCAGAGCCCTCATCTGACCTGGAGGCGGGGCATCTGCCCTGGGGACAGGGACCCCCATCTGCCCTGAGGACAGGGAGCCCATCTACCCTGAGGACAGGGAGCCCATCTTCCCTGGGGAGGGACCCCATCTGTCCTGGGAACAGGGCTCCCACCTGCCCTGGGGAAGGGGGTTCCCATCAGCCCTGGGGACAGGGACCCCATCTCACTTAGGGATAGGGACCCCATCTTCCCTGGGGACAGGACCCACATCACCCACTTGGGGATTTTGGGGGTGTACCAGCAGGGGTCACTGGATGTTGGGGGGTACAGCAGTATCAGCATGGGGTGGCTGGAGGACAGAGAGGGGTCTAGCAGTGGTTTGGCTGGAGGATGGAGGGGGATCCAGCAGTACCAGTGCATGGTCACTGAAGATAGTGGGGAAGGAAACAACAGTATCAGCAGGGTGGCTGGAGGCTGGGGGGGTACAGAAGTATCAGTGCGGGATGGGTGGAGGACTGGGGGGGGTTCTAGCAGTACCAGTGTGGGGTGGCTGGAGGACAGGGGGGTCCGGCAGTACCAGTCCCTCCTCCTATCTAGCTTTTTTCCACTGACCCCTGTGTGCTCTCCAGCCTCCCTGTGCACTTTCCTAGACCCCCCTCATCCTCTGCAGCTCTGCTGGCTTCCTCATCCCCTCTCTCGCCAGCTGCTGTGGGGGATCTCTCAAAATGGAGACCAAGGAAAGGGCCCATAAATGTGTCTTTTTCTGAATGTAGAGTCAGTGATCCATACAGATCACCGACTCTGTCCATTCATAACTGTGGCATAGTAAACTGTGTTTACTATGCTTCAGTTTATGAATGGACAGGAATCTCTTTACAGAGCTATTCCTGTCCATTTATTCTGTGTAGCTGAGGCTTCAGAGGAGGAGATTGAGAGACGTGTCCTCAGTCTCCCTCTCTGGCTCCAAGGTGGAACATCGGAGGTCTGTTTAGGCTCCTAAAAAATAAAATTGTAAATAAAAATAATAATTAAAATAAAAATAAAATAACAAAAATAAAAAAGGACTGATACTAGTGGCGGAACTACTGGGGTCACAAAGGTCATAATTGGGACCGTACCCTGGAGTTCCACCACCGGGCTCAGAGGGAAGACAGTTTGTGGGGCAGGGGGGGCCCTTCATGGTTTCTTGCACTGGGGCCCTAAAGGTTCTAGCTATGTCACTGCATGGGTTCCTATGGAACACGTTCACATCAATGCATTTTTGTGCCTGTGTACTTCCGGAAAGGGTCGGGGAGGTTTTTTTCCCCACAAAATGCATCATTTTCCATGTAATAGACTTCAATGGGCATGTCCTGCGTTTATGATGCATTTTGGCGCATTTTTAGCACGATTTTGGCGGGATTTGCATTTTGCGTTATTAACCAGTTCCTTACCGAGTCATTGTGAAATGACGTCGGCAACAAACTCTCGTCGATCTGGGCCAACGTCATATGACGTCGGCCGCTTCTCGCCGCTACTGCGGGCCCCTGGGGGCCCACAGAATGGCAATCACGGATCGATCGTCTTCCGGGGGGTCGTGTCCCCCCCGATCGGGGTAAAGAGCCAATAAAATTGGCTATTTAACACGTGACTGGCTGTGTCCAATCACAGCCGGTCACTACTGATCTTCCAGTGCAGCGCGGCGATCGGGGCTGAGGCTTGTCCCTCGGACAAAGCCCAGCTCCGATCTGTGTAAAGAGCCAATAGAATTGGCAATCACAGCCGGTCATGTGATGTAAAAAAAAGTTTCATGTGATGTAATCAGATTGCGGTAACAGCTCGTTACCGCCTACTATACACCAAGCACACTGATCACCCCCCCAATAAAGAGGACCTGTCACCACCCCATCAAAGTACCTGTCACAGCCCATCAGAGTACCTGTCCCCTGCCCATCGGAGTACCCGAGTACCTGTCCCCTGTCCATCAGAGTACCCGAGTACTGGTCACCTGTCCATCAGAGTACCCGAGTACCTGTCAGTTGCCCATCTGAGTACCCGAGTACCTGTCACCTGTCCATCAGAGTACCTGTCACCTGTCCATCAGAGTACCCGAGTACCTGTCACCTGTCCATCTGAGTACCCGAGTACCTGTAACCATCCCATCTGAGTACCCGAGTACCTGTCACCAACCCATCAAAGTACCCGAGTACCTGTCACCAGACCATCAGAGTTCCCGAGTACCTGTCATCTGCTCATCAGAGTACTCGAATACCTGTCACCTGCCCATCAGAGTATCCGAGTACCTGTCACCAGCCCATCAGAGTACCCGAGTACTTGTCAACAGCCCATCAGAGTACCCGAGTACCTGTCACCTGCCCATCAAAGTACCAGAGTACCTGTCACCAGCCCATCAGAGTACCCGAGTACCTGTCACCTGCCCATCGGCGTACCCAAGTACCTGTCACCTGCCCAACAGAGTACCTGTCACCAGCCAATCAGCGTACCAGAGTACATGTCACCAGCCCATCTAAATACCCAAGTACCTGTAACCAACCCATCAGAGTACCTGAGTACCTGTCACCTGCCCATCTGAGTACCCGAGTACTTGTCACCAGCCCATCAGAGTACCAGAGTACCTGTCACCAGCCCATCAGAGTACCCGAGTACCTGTCACCTGCCCATCAGCATACCCGAGTACCTGTCAGCTGCCCATCAGAGTACCTGTCACCAGCCAATCAGCGTACCAGAGTACATGTCACCAGCCCATCTGAGTACCCAAGTACCTGTAACCAGCCCATCAGAGTACCTGAGTACCTGTCACCTGCACATAAGAGAACCCGAGTACCTGTCACCAGCCCAGCAAAGTACCTGAGTACCTGTCACCTGCCCACTAGAGTACCCGAGTACCTGTCACCAGACCATCAGCCTACCAGAGTACCTGTCACCTGCCCATCTGAGTACCCAAGTACCTGTCACCAGCCCATCAGCATACCCGAGTACCTGTCACCTGGCCACCTGAGTACCCGAGTACCTGTCACCAGCCTATCAGAGTACCCGAGTACCTGTTACCAGCCCATCAGAGTACCCGAGTACCTGTCACCTGCCCTTCAGATTACCCGAGTACCTGTCGCCAACCCATCTGAGTAACCGAGTACCTATCTGCATCCCATCAGAGTACCCAAGTACCTTTTACCAATCCATAAGATTACCCGAGTACCTGTCTCCAGCCCATCAAAGTACCCAAGTACCTATCTGCAGCCCATCAGAATACCTGAGTACCTATCTGCAGCCCATTAGAGTACCCGAGTACCTATCTGCAGCCCATGCCTCATAGAATATACCTCGGGTGTTTGCTTTCCAAAATGGGGCCATTTTGGGGGTAATTCCACTGTCCTTGTGCTCCGGGGCCTTCAAAAGTGTGATATGGTATGAATGAAATTTTATGTGTAATTTATGCTCCTAGAACGCCTGACAGTGCTCCCTGCATGTTTTGCCTCTGTATGTGGCCAGGGTGTGAAAAAGTCTCACACATGTGGTATCGTCATACTCGGGACGAGTAGCAGAATATATTTTGGGGGGTCATTTTTGCTATGTGCATGCTATGTGTTAGAAATATCTTATAAATTGACCACTTTGTGTAAAAATAAAAGCGTTTTCATTTTTTTTCCACGTTTTTCGAAGACTTGTGGAAAAAAATGAACCATTCAAAAGACTCATAATGCCTCATTGATTATACGTTGGGGTGTTTGCTTTTCAAAATGGGGTAATTTTGTTCGTAATTCCGTTGTCCTGGTGCTCCAGGGCCTTCAAAAGTGTAATAGGTCGTTAGGAAATTAGATGTGAAAATTCTGCTCCTAAAATGCATGACAGTGCTCCCTGCATGTTGGACCTCTCTATGTGGCCAGGCTGCGAACAAGTCTCACACATGTGGTATCGGGACAGTAGCAGAATGTATTTTGGGGTGTAATTGGAAGTATGCATATGCTGTGTGTGAGAAATAACTTGTTGTTTTGACAAGTTTGTGCAAAAAAAAAAAAAAATAATTTCTTAATTTTCCCAAGAATTGTGGGAAAAAAGTACAACTTCAAAAAACTTGCCATGCCTCTTGCTAAATACCTTGGAATGTCTACTTTTCAAAATGGGGTCATTTGGGGGGTATTTGTACTTTCCTGACATTTCAGGGCCTCAAGAAATGAGATCGGCCATCAGTGCATCAGGTGTGATCAATTTTCAATGATTTGCACCATAGCTTGTAGACTCTATAACTTTCACACAGACCAAATAATATCCACTTATTTGGGTTATTTTTTACCAAAGATAGGTAGCAGCATAGGTTTTGGCCCAAATTTATGAACAAAAATTACTTATTTGCGAAATTGTATCACAGAAACTAAAAAAAAAGTGTTTTTTTTTTCAAAATTTTCGCTTTTTTTTCAATTATATTGCAAAAAAGGTTCTTAAATACCACCAAAAGAAAGCTCTATTTGTGTGAAAAAAATGATAAAAAATGTGTTTGGGTGCAGTGTAGCATGAGAGAGTAATTGTCATTCAAAGTGTGAGAGCACTGAAAGCTGAAAATTGGTCTGGGCAGGAAGGGGGTATAAACGTCCGTTATTGAAGTGGTTAAATCTGCCCAGCAACAAAATTTCCCAACACAAAAAAAAAACGCAAATTGTGGTAAAAATGCGGTAAAAATGCTGTAAAAAACACAGAAAGCACAGAATAAAGCACCGCATTAACGCTCAAAAGCAACATGCATAGATGTGAATTGAGCCTGAGTGTCCCTATTAGGTGAAAGCTATAAGAGTTTTGATTTCCCGTCACTTTCACTTACAGTGGCAATAGTCACCAGGATTAAAAGAGACAGTGAATCTGTGGAGACACAGACAGCAATAAAAATTTGATGGGTTTTAACAGTTTCACAAAACTAGACATGTGCATGACGAAAAATGTGTTTTGTTTTGTTTAGATTCATTAATCTAGTTATTTAGTTTCATTAAATTTGATTGATTCATTCGATTCGTATTCGGGGAATTTGTTTTATGTCCTTTTCGAATTTTCTTCGAATTGACCGATTTTTTCGAATCAAAGCATTTGAATCAATAAATTATCATAATTATCAATCAGCTGTGCAACTGCAGAGCACCAATGAGGAAATCTGCTGGGCCTGTATCCTTTTAGATGTGATTTCCTGCTGGGAGTACCTCACCAAAAATGACATTTTTGTTGCAGGGGATGCCTGAAATCTGTATCTTAATGCAGACTTCTGGGATAATCAATAAGCTAATCACACAAGCAGGCAATGATGTTTCTGGGGCCTGTTCTGTATACATTCTGTGCACAGAACACCTCTAGGTAGCCATATTGCATTGCTTTTTCAGAAAATTACAGCACTGCAGCTTGAAAAGGAAAGGTAACTTTTAATAACATTCAATTGCAATATGACGTGTGTCGCAATTATATACGCTATATTATTTTTTCTTTATTTGTCATTTTTTCCCCACGAAAGTGGTTACCCTTTAATAACAACAGTGGCACTAAATTATATTTCTACAAGCCAGGACATTAGCGGGGGGAGCCAATCAGCGGGTGGGGCAGACTCGATGTCCGCCGACCACCCGCGATCGGTCCACGCAGTGACAGAACGGGCATCTGCCTGTGTAAACAAAGCAGATCTCCGTTCTGACAGGGGAGATCACACAGATCCTTTCTCTCTGCTATGCAGTAAGACATATCTTTGTGTTTCCCCAGGCAGCCCATCCCCCATACAGTTAGAAAACACACCCAGGGAACACAGTTAACCCCTTGATCACTCCTAGTGTTAACCCCTTCCCTGCCAGTGTCATTAGTACAATAACAGTGCATATTTTTAGCACTGATTACTGTAATAATGTCACTGGTTCCCAGAAAAGTGTCAAAAATGTCAGTTAGGTGTCCGATCTGTCCGCCACAAAATCGCAGTCCCGCTAAAAATCGCTGATCGCCGCCATTACTAGTAAAAAAATAAATTAAAAAAAAATAATAAAAATGTCATAAATCTATTCCCTATTTTGTAGACGCTATAACTTTTGCACAAATCAATCAATATATGCTTATTGCGATGTAGAAGAATGGATATTGGCCTAAACTGAGGAATACATTTGTTTTTTTGGATATGTATTATAGCAAAAAGTAAAAATATATTGTTTTCTATTTCAAAATTGTCGCTCTTTTTTTGTTTATAGTGCAAAAACTAAAAACGCAGATGTGATCAAAGACCACCAAAAGAAAGCTCTATTTGTGGGGGAAAAAGGACATCAATTTTGTTCGGATACAACGTTGCACAACTGCACAATTGTCAGTTAAAGCGCTGCAGTACCGTATCGCAAAAAATGGCCTGGTCAAGAAGGGGGTAAATCCTTCCGGGCCTAAAGTGGTTAAAGTACCAGCCAGGTGGCAACCCTATATCCAGGACAGGATGTAAGGGGAATCTCCTTAATGAGACACAGACAGCAACAAAAAAAACCCTATAGGGGTGTAAACTATTCCTACTATATCCAAAAAGAAAAGGAAAAATGTTTTGGCTGTACGTGCACTTTACCTATATATTATGAGCTCCCATATTTCATACATTATATTGTATATTAGGGTTGCTCTAGCCCCCATGTGACTCATTATTGTGCCCCCTAGTGCTCACAACATCATGCTACATTTGTAAATTTCTTTATTAAAACTGAAAGTGTTAAAACAAAAATGTTGTATATTGCAGTTTACAATTCCTTAACCTCTTAACGCATATGTGCAGCAACGAAAAGGGTGGGCTTTAAAGTAAAACATAAAAAATGAAAGGCAAAATATTTGTGTATACATATAAAAAACATTATGCATACATCCCATCCCCCTCCCATTTTTTTTATAAGTGATCACATTCCCTCTGTTCTCAGCTGCATAAGGATCTCAGAGAGCTGGGGGAGGAGAAGCAGTGGCACACTGATCATGCTTAGTGTGGTCAGTTTTTAATGGGAAAGCAGAAGGACTGGCAGGGATTTCACACATAGGAAACAATACTAAGAGAACAGGATCATTTTTCATACAAGTACATGGTACAGCTGGCACATATCAGGAATATGAAGCGTTGGGATGACATATTCTTTAATACCCACATGCCACACATATGCATCCATGGGCAGCAGAGCTTTCAGTGCTGAGAGCGTAACCCCAACATAGTGACCCAGCTGTCAAAAACAGTTCTCGGCCTCTGCTTGTGATCTGTAGCTGGCAGGACCGGCTCCCGGTTATGTGACCACACTGACAGGCCAATCACAGTAGTCACATATTCGGCTGACCCGTCTCACCCCCTGGCATAAGGATCCTGTTAAAGGGATGTCAGGGATGGGAGAGAAGGGGTTAAATGTGGTTTCTGAAATTGCTTTTCTTTTTTTTTTAAGGCATTATTCCCCCTTTATTTTCACTTGGCGATCCAGCCAGTAAGTTAAGTTTTCAGCTTTCAGCAGGTCAAGCTATCCAGCAAAAGTGACAGTTAGGCTGGGTTCACACCTATGCGAATTGGATGCGGCTTAAACTGCATCCAATTAGCAGGACACTTGAAAACACATTGTTTTCAATGTGTCCGGTTCACTTATGTGTGGTGCATTCGCACTCCGCATAAAAAAGTGTGCCTTTTCTGTGCATTGCGGTGCGAATTCCCAGCCCGTTGAGTTCAATGGGAGCGCATCTAACACGGAGATGAACTCCGCTCTGAACGGGGATATTTTCCCCTGCTTGTGGCTCCTCCCCCATCTCTCCCCCCGCAGCTGCTGCGCTGTGGGAACGGACAGGAGCCGCCGAACGGTGGCTCCGCCCCTTCCCGGCAGCAGACAGGCTGGAATTCGCACCGGACAGGTGTGAATCCAGCCTTAGAGGGTAAGATCACCATACTGCCTTACTGGATGGTTTACCAGGTGAAAAAAAATAAAGTCTATAAAAAATAAAACTAATGCAGCCAACACATTTGAGGTTTGGTAAGCTGCAATATATTACATTTTTGTTTTGGGGTTTTAGTACTGTTTGAAGCAAAAAGGAAAACTGAGCAAAACTGAAGCCACAGCCCAGAGCAACCATCAGGATTAAACAAAGAACAACAAAAATCAGTTTCGGCTGCCATGAGCAACAGCTCCAGTTTTGCTGCAGTTTTCTTTGTAGTCGTTCCTATAGACCAGTTCTTTTTTATCTTGTTTTACACAACTCTGAGCACTTAGTTAAGTCCTCCTTTAATAGCAGCAGCGGTGTGCTATGATAAATGGAACAAACTTTTATTGATTGGAATGATGTTTCTTGCCTTGCATACTATTTCTGCCAGTTGCTGTGTGTGCTGAGTCACCCCACGTCGGAGTCTTCAATTTATTTTTAAAACATGAATTGTTGCTTCCAGGAACAGAGGACATTGGGTCCAAGGATGTTCCTTAAAGTGGAACGCCAATCCAAAAAAAAAAAAACCCTATTAGTTAGGATATCAGTTCATAAAAAATATCCTTATACTCCAAAAATAATCCATACACTTCCATACGTTGCTGCCTGCTTCTGGGCTTAGGGCACACCCCCTCCCCCTCTCGCCGACACCCGTTGTGATTATACACAGCAGGAGTCTGACAGCAAGTCCCAGCCAATGATTCATGGGTGGGACCTGCTGATCGGCTGTGTCCAATCACAACTCAGAGCACTGTGTTAACAATCAGCACAGGGCTCTGCACAAAAAGAACGATCTCTCTGTTTCTCATCCCAGGGATAGGAAAAAAAAATAAATCTGTAGTAAAAATCAGCACGCATTACACATTATTAGGCACACATCAGCGGCGGCCCACCCATGCGGGGCGCAGGGGCGCCGCCTCCCCTAATCCATGTGCCAGGCCCCTAACCTACATGCAGGGCGCCAGACGCATGGATTTCAATGGGTTTTTTTATTTTTATTTTAGAAGCACGTGATTAGAGCCAGAACCCACCCAGTGTTGTGACAATAGGGAATTAATATTTTCTATTGTCTTCCGCCCCCGGTCAATCCCCACTCAGTAAGCGGGTCCTGAGACTCGATTGGCAGAGAGGGGAAGCAATCCTTTTGGAAACCAAGGAGAAGAGGAGGGGGAGGGAGGAGACACAGGGAAAGCCGCACCGCCGTGAATGCCAAGGAAGGAAGAGACGTAGGGTGAAGCCGCCGCCCGGAGGAAGCCCATGACCTAGATGGGGTAAGTGCAGACCCGACCAACTGACTGGGGGGGGCAGAGTGGTGGCAGATGGATTGCCCCCCCACAAAAATATACCCCCATCTGCCACTGGCACACATTTAACCCCTTGATCACTATAGATGTGAATCCTTTCCCAGCCAGTGTCATTAGTACAGTATATCATAGTATAGTATAGTAGCATATATTATTAGCACTGGTCACTGTGTTCGTGGCATTTTTGATGTCAGTAGCAGTTAGTCAGTTCCCCCCCCCCATGTCACTTAGTGTCCGACTGCTCACCGCATCAGTCGCAAGTCGCTGATCACCGCCATTACTAGTATATAAAAAAAAAAAATCCAGTATATATACCATAGTTTGTAGACACTATAACTTTTACGCAAACCAATCAATATACACTTCTTGGGATTTTTTTTTTTATCAAAGACGTGTAGTAGAATATATTTTGGCCAAAATGTATGAAATTTATGAAGAAATTTGATTTTTTAAAAATGTTTTATTGGATATGTTTTACTGCAGAAAGCAAAATTATTAGCAAGATTATTTAAAAAAAAAAAAAAAACATTTAAGAAAGCTTTATTTGTGTGAAAAAAAATATAAATTTTGTTTGGGTACAGCTCTGCATGACCACGCAATTACCAGTTAAAGTAGCACAGTGCTAAATAGCAAAATATGGCTTCGTCATGAAGTGGGTAAAACCTTTCGGAGCTCAAGTAGTTAATTTGTTTTTCATGAAATTGTTTACTGTGTTTTTTCTGCCTCCTTGTAACCTCCTCCATGAGCTCCCAAACCTTTCCTTTTCCCCTTTACTACCATTTGTTTGGAACGAGCAGTGTGGGCAGTGCTGCTCTTGCATCCCTGGCCGGCCCTCTGCCATTCTCGTAAGTAATATATACGTTTGGGAACGATTCCCATCCAATAGCATGCAACAACAGCCCTGAAAAAGCGGGAGTCCATTCCCCCAAAACACATTGGCTCGATGTTCATGTTTGCTCTTTTAATAAACGCGTTATGAACCATACATTTAATATTGCTATTTTCTGAACACTGGGCGCTACTTCTCTCCTACTCAAGTCAACAGGTATTATGTAAATCATCAGCACATCCTATTCTCTTCTTAGAGACTTTGTATTAGTCACATGGCATCATTTGCAACGTTTTAGGGCAAACGTTCCCCTTTCTTAGGCAGACAGTGACTGATTAAGAGGCACATGATCATCCCAAAACAGTGAACAATATGTCATGTGACTAATAAAAAAAAGCCTTCAGGAAGAGAATGGGATGTGCTGCTGATTTTCATGATACATGGATTTGCACACAATCCATCGCTAATCACTACAGCTCCCATTACTGCAACAATTTATCACTGTTTGGAGTCCCAGTGCTCCAGGTTTTCTCTACTTCAATCTTCATCCTGTAACAAACCCAACCTTAAACTTCAACCTGAAGTCAAACCCTCCTCTGCTCAGTCCAAAAGGCAATAAAAAGTCTAGGCTGGAGTATGGAGTTTACAATAATTAAATGTCCATTCACATTAATGTGTTCAGTAACACATACATTTTAATGTATGCAACTAACTGTGATGCGTTATAGTACCATTCATTTGTAATGGCACCCC
>BLSH010314285.1:678032-688509 GCA_018402905.1 Glandirana rugosa | reverse complement strand
TAATGGCACCCCATCCCCCCCCCCCCCCCCCAGTGCACCTACCCAGCACACAAGGAAGAAAGAAAGGGGGGAGTAAAAAGTAGGGAAGAGAGGAAGGAAGGAAAGAAGGAAGTTAGGAAGGAAAGGAGGAAGAAGGGAGGGAGAACCAAAGGGAGGAAGAACCAAAGGGAGGAAGAAGTGTAGGAAAAATGAAAGGAATAAATAAGAAGGGTGGAAGAAAAAAATAAATAGGAAGTAAATAACAAGGAAGAAAGAATGAGAAGATGGAAGTAAATTGGAAGGAGGGAGGGAGAGAAAAAAAAGGGGGATAGAAGGAATAGTAGTAAGAAGTAAAGAAGGGGGGAAGCAAGCAAGAAGGAAGTATGGAGGGATGGAAGGAAGAAGAATGGATGAAAGGAAAGAAGAATGGTCAGAGGGTGAAAGGAAAAAAAGAATGGAGGATAGAAGGAAATAAGAAGGGATGGATAAAAGTTAGGAGGGAAGAAGATAGGGACAAAGGAAGGAAGTAAGGAAGTAGGGTGGGAGGAAGAGGAGAAAGAAGGGAGGGATGATGGAAGGAAAGAAGAAGGGAGAGAAGAGGTGAGAAAAAAATAGGGAGGACTGAATGGAAAAAGAAGGGAGGGAAGGAAAGAAGGAAGGAAAAAATAAAAGAAGGGAGGGATGAAGGAAGGAAAGGAGAAGGGTAGGTGAGAGGTAAGTAGGGAGAGAAGGTAGGCAAGGCTGAATGGAAAAAAACGTGAAGAAAGAAAAGGAAGAAGAAGGGAGGAATGTAGGAGGGAAAAAAGAAGGGTGGGGGAATGAAATGAAAGAGGAAGGATGGGAGGAAGAAATGAAAGGGAAGAAGGGAGGTATGGAGGAAGGAAAGAAAAGGGGAGAGACAAAGTAAGGAGAGAAGAAGATAGGAAGGACTAAATGGAAAAAAGGAAGTGAAGGAAGGGAGGAAGGAAGGAAGGAAGGAAGGAAGAGAGGGATGGGGGAAGAAAAGAAGAGTGGGGGGAAGAAATGGATGAAGGAAGGAAAGAAGAAGGTTAGGTGAGAGGTAAGTAGGGAGAGAAGGTTGGCAAGGCTGAATGGAAAAAAAAAGTGAAAGAAGAAAAGAAAGAAGAAGGGAGGGAGGAAGGAAGGAGGGGAAGAAGAAGTGTGGGAGGAACAAATCAAAGAAGAAGGAAGGGATGAAGGAGGAAAGAAGAAGGGGGGATGGAAGGTAAGTAAGGAGAGAAGGTAGGCAGGGCTGAAGAGAAACAAAAGTGAGGAAAGAAAAGAATGGAGAAGGGAGGAAGGAAGGATGGAAAGAAGAAGAGTGGGATTAAGGAAGGAAAGAAGAAGGGTGGGATGAAGGAAGTAAAAAGAAGAAGGGAGGGTGGGTCGGAGGATGGAACGGTAAGGAAAAGAGTAATAGAAGGAACTGTGTAGGGAATCAAAACAAAAAGAAAGAATTGAATATTTCATGCAGAACACAGGCTTTCACATTGAGCACTGTGCATAGACGAGGATAAACTGTATTATTTACTATATTTGAAGTGTCATTTTGTTAAAATGACAATTTGAATTTAAGATAACACATGGAATCTGAACTGCCATATCCTCATCGGTGTTACTTATTTTACAAAATAGTACATCTATAAGGGGCTATTCAGCACAACAGAGAGAAGTGAAGGACAGACATAACAAGTCTTTGTGACATCCAGGCACAGCGGTACACAGATATCAGCTATGCCCAGGTTATCATCGAGATAATGATGAGGCTGTGCTTTTTTTTTTCCAAGAAGGTCTCTTTTTATCAACTTCTTCTGCTGGGAATTATGTACCAACAGAAACATAGAGAAAATCATTATTTTCTTGGTGCAAGGGGCACCTTGTCAAAAATGTACAAATCAAAGTACAAGCAGAACACAGGACCACAAAAAAATTCTAAATTAACAATGCATTGTCTCTAGTAGTAACCAATCAGATTCCAGCTATATTTTTGCATAACATGTTAGAAATGAAAGGGATTTCTAGTTTTATATCTGCTTTGACCTGCCAGTGCCAACATACAAAGAGTCCCCCGCCGCTCAGAGCCTTTAGTAGCAACATTGATATTTTTACCTTGTTGCCACTTCTTGTAGCTGATGGACTTATATTTACTCTTTTACATACAAGAGAGCTTGTAAAGAACCGCTATATGAGTCAGGTACTCACAGAATACCCAATATACTTTGGTAAGATGCTAATAATTGGACATAGCAGTAGGTCGGGTCATAGTAAATTGCTGTATGACATCACCAGGCCGCCCAGCAAATATTGCTGCACATCAAGTACAGTGTTTTCAAAATGGCTGAGGAAAAGGGGGCCTGAAAACCTGAATAACAAGAGGTGATCTGGTTATCAGCTTTATCAGACATTCAGCGGTGAGATAAGTCTTTTGATGTTTCTTGCAAATGATCCATCTTTTATTTAATCTGTGTAAGCAACTTTAGGTAGATCACCTTTTGTCAGTTACTTTTTAAAGCTTATCTCCAGGCATGACCAAAATTTGACCCCAAACCTCCTTCTTCCCCTGTAGAACATTTCTTAACATTATACTTTTATTTTACCTTGCTCCTATAGCGAGAAGTAACTTTTATTACTCCCGACTGATGTATTCATCAGAATATACATTTGCAACTGATAAAAGTAGCTAAATGTGTCAGTCTTCTGCAATCCCCCTTACAGCAGCACTAGAAGAAGGAGGGTCAGCACCGTGAACCAAACATGCTACTGCAATGCACAGGGATAGAGAACACGCTGACTGGAGAAGAAAGCATAGTGCATACAAGGATGACCTCATCAGTGTGCTGCTGCTTCTTCAATATCCAATCACCAATTGAGGGTGTGTTTGAGTAGTTTTCCTAACCAAACTAAGCTGCTGCTGCAGTGGAGGTCCAGGACTCGGCATGGTTGCCTGGGTTATGGAGCTGACTGCACAGATTTATAAATGAGTTCCCTTATCATTTTCTCAGCTGTATATTTAAATGCTTGCCTGGAGTTCAAATTAAATGTATAGCACAGTTGTCCGAAACACTTTTTACTCATAAAGCCCTTACTTTTTTTTGCCTCAGATGAGCCCCTAAAATTAATTTCAGGTGTCCAGGAAACTCCTACTAAAACCAATTTATCACGGGTCAATGGAGAATATTCCCCTTACATTGTTGGTCAGTAGGAAGAATGCAACCACTAATGCCGGTCAGAATTCTATCCTTGCAAGCAGCTAAAAGGATAATTGGTTTCATGTTGTTGGTTTTTCCAAGTGGGTGTTGGACCGAGAACTATGCAAGCCCCATTAGATGGGATGTCAATCAGCCATAGCACAAGGAACCTTAGCATCCTCTGGAGAAACCCTAGGGTTCTACAAAGCCTGGTTGAGAATAACTGGTTTATATTCTCTACCACCAAAATCCTGTAGATATTATAATAGATTACAGTAAAAAATAGGGTTGCACTGATATAGGTATCAGTGCCGATACTAAGCATTTACTTTTACTCATACTCATGCAAATGCTCTGATACCTGAAACTGATACCTTTGTTGTGCAATTTGAGCCCTTACAAAATGAAAGGGCTCAAATGACATTGCAAAGAATCACATCTGATTTGAACAGGAATGAGGTGCAATTCCTGTCTGAATCACATGCAGTTTCCACCACCGCTTCTGTGTGAACCCAGGATTGCCATAGTGATTTCAGCTTAGTTTCACACAGGAGCGTTGCGGGAAACTGCATGTGATTCAGATTTGAGCCTATTCGCTTTGTATGGGCTGAAATGGCACCGCAAAGGTATTGGTAATTGGTATTGGCGAGTACTTGATCGAAAGTGTCGGTACTCGTGCTCGCTGATAAAAAAATGGTATCGGTGCAAACTTAATTACAAACATGTTTTAATTCTATTTAGTCAGTCTTGTAATTCATACTAATGTTAAAACACATAGCTAGGCAGGGGACAGTCCTGTTTCCTTCAGCCTGTGCATTGGCCAATTAGCCAGCATAATCAGAATGCTGATCCATTATCCAATGAGCAGACAAATGAAGCTGTACAGCCAAACAAGGAAATAATGGTGTCACCTACCTGTGCATGAGTTTGTAAATCACAAAACCGGCTGAACCTAATTACAAATCCCTCAGTGGGTAAATATTCACGTATATCTCTATTTCAACTGCTTTCATCTTTAAATCACTGAATAGTCCCTTTGGAATTTCAATGGCAAATGTTTTTTTCATCTGATTACCCAACAGTATAATGCAGTTATTTATTTTACCGCTTATGCCAGCCCATAAAAATAAATACTTTCAAAGTGCCACCAAATAAAATTAGCAATGTTCAATGTTCACATTTTTTTTATGGATCCAATTTATTGAGTAATTCTCTTTTCACTAGAGACAAAAGATTTATGTAGTTTAATATAAGCTAACGTGCAAACAAATGTAAATTTAATATGCATTATTCTAATGCACTTAGTGTCAGAAGTTTAAAAAAATTAAAAGTCCTTAACTTTCTCATTTTCCATAGATGCAGATTGATTGGATACATGGTTTCATTATTCTCTTAGGCATGATTTATGAACTGTTAAATAATTCTAAAAGCTTACTTTGAACAAATTAGAGGGTATAATGAAACACAGCAGTAGACAATTCGTGTACAAAAAAAAAAAGAAACAAAATTTGCTTGAGAGCTATCATCTTCTAAATTTTCAGCTTTGGCTGAACACTCTGCAGGAAGGGATCTGGTTTTCATTTAAAATCCTTACAAGCTCAGATAGCAGAAAAAAGCTTGTTTTGAAGCTAATCTATTTAAAGATTTTGAGAAATGGAGGAAGAAGAACAATGCTGTGTAGAAAAGGAGAAACTGCGGGTGTGATATATTAGCTAAGAGGTCTGAGAATTTAAGTTAGAAATATTTAAAATTGATGTTATTACTTTAATGGAAAATGTCCTTATTTGTATGATGCATTGGACTAATATAAACCTGTACTATGCCATTCTCAACCAGAGCTCCGTAGATCTGTAGAGTTCCTCCAGAGGTTGCTAGGGGTTCCTTAAGCTTTGGCTGATTATTCTCCCATCTGATGGTGCCTGCATACTTTTAGGTCTATCACCATTTTTCAGAGTCAGCAGCATGAACCCAAAGATCTTTTATTTGTCTGTAAGGTTGGCATTCGGACCACCACTGTAAGTGGGCCATTCTTCTCACTGACCATCAATTGAGTTGGCATTTACCAATGACACATGACAAATTTATTTTAGAAGAGGTTACCAGAGTCCTAAATATTATTTTAAAGGTTCCCCCTGTGTAAAAAGGTTGATAAAGGTTGTTGTAATAAAATATACTATGTGGCCACCTGATCACCACACCTACCCATATGGTTAAAAGTATGGAGAGACTGCTCCAAATGATTGAGCTAGGATATTTCCAGTGGAGGGTACTGTTAATGCTTCAGCCTTTTAAAAAAGAGAAATATCATGTGCTTAATGTATCATGAACCAATAAAAATTAATCAGAATCAGAAAGACAGCTGCACTCACTGTATCTCACATAGCAATACAAATAATATCGAAAAAGGTGTGTTGTTCCATTACCTCCAGCTTTGTCATGCTGTCAGGGTCCAATTCCCACAGTCGCCTAGCCTCCAGACTGATCCCATTGAGGAACTGATGATCCCTGGTGATTTAGATAAATCTCTTTCAACCCTGTATGGTGCTCTCCTATCTGTTGACTCACCTAAAGTTGAAAAGTTGTGGGAGCATTGGAAGGAGGATATTTCATTTTTGGAGAAGGACTGGGAGGACTGTTTAGAGCAGGGCCCTAAATTGGTACTCTCATTCAAAGATGAGCTGATACAAGTTAAGCTCCTGCATTGGGACTACTATACCCCCACCAGGTTGCATATAATATTCCCAGATCGAGATCCTATTTGTCCTCATTGTAGACTCCATCCCGGGTCGTATTTACACATGTTTTGGGAATGCTCTTATATTGCAAAATACTGGGCTGAGGTCTTTGAGGAGATAAATCTCAGGCTACAACTGAACCTCCCACTCTCTCCATCCTTACCTCTAATGGGTATTCAGGATGATGAACAACGTTCTCATCACACTAAGCTGTTAATCTCCTACCTCCTTTACTATGCTAAAAAATAAAATGTGATGAAATGTCATCCTCAACCCATCCTGGGGTGCCCTCCTGGGAGGCTATGGTGGATGCAGCCCTTCTTAAGCTAACCTACATAAATCGGGGCTGCCCCTGGAGAATTGATAATGTGTGATCCCCTTGGACCTCGAGATAAAAATTTACCTGCACTATCCAGTGTCTGGGTATGCAATTTGGGTGTTGAGCCTGTGAAATTTTTCCTGTAGGACCCCCCCCCCCCCTTTCCCTCCTTGCCCTTTCCTTTTGTCCACCTGCCTTTTACTCTTCCCCTTCCTCCCCTGTTCCTTATTCCCCATTTCCCCTCCCCTCAAGTGTATCTTCTCCTCTTCCTCTCTCTGTCGGTGTCCCCCAAGGTTCTGTTCTTGGACCTCTCCTTTTCTCAATCTACACCTCCTCCCTGGGTCAGTTTATTGCCTTCAATGGCTTTCAGCATCATCTCTACGCTGATGACACACAAATCTATCTCTCCAACCCCCAGCTCTCTCCATCTGTCTCCTCACGCATCACCAACTTACTAACAGACATTTCAGCCTGGATGTCACATCACTTCCTCAAACTCAACCTATCCAAAACCAAGCTCATGATATTTCCTCCCCCACGTGCCACTTCCTCAGATTTCACTGTCAAAATCAACGACTCAACTATCAACCCGTCCCCCCCACGCCAAGATCCTAGGTGTAATCCTGGACTCCGAATTAACCTTTCGGCTCCACATCCAATCGATATCCAAAATTTGCCGCCTCAACCTCCACAGCATTGCCAAGATACGCCCCTTCCTAACCAATGTCACCACAAAGCTTCTAATCCACTCCCTGGTCATCTCTCGCCTTGACTACTGCAACTCCCTCCTCACTGGCTTACCTCTAAATAGGCTATCCCCCCTTCAGTCCATAATGAACGCTGCTGCCAGGCTTATCCACCATACAAACCGCTTGGCGTCTGCTACACCCTTATGTCAATCCCTCCATTGGCTGCCACTCAACCAACAAATTAAATTCAAGATACTAACAATCACTTACAAAGCCATCCACAACCTGGCCCCCAACTACATCACAAACTTTGTCTCAAAATACCAACCAAATTGTTCTCTTCACTCCCCCCAAGACCTCCTGCTCTCTAGCTCCCTTGTCACCTCATCCCATGCTCGCCTCCAGGACTTCTCCAGAGCCTCTCCCATCCTCTGGAATGCTGTACCCCAATCTGTCTGACTTTTTCCTACTTTGTCCACTTTCAGATGATCTCTGAAAGCTCACTTCTTCAAAGAATCTGGCTCCGACCTAACAACTGCACATTTATCTTCTCCATCAGCACGTCCCCCACAGTTATTACCTCTTGTATCTCTTGACCTTCCCTCTTAGATTGTAAGCTCTAACGAGCAGGGCCCTCTGATTCCTACTGTATTAAAGTGTATTTGTACTGTCTACCCTCAAGTTGTAAAGCTCTGCGTAAACTGTTGGCGCTATATAAATCCCGTATAATAATAATAATAATAATAAAAACACAGCTCTCCCCCTTATGTTGAGATCTTGCTGTTGTTTATGCCTGTATATATTACATGTTTTGTTATGACGTGTTTGATTTTTTGTACCTGGCTTCTAAAACATTTTTCTGTATTGCTGGTCTCTCTCATGTCTTATGTACTGCTGCTTTTAGAATGTAATGCACTGAACCATGTGTTGTGTTGTGTTCTGTTCTGCTGTATTTGTGGCAAAGTGAAATAACGCACCCCTGTTTTGTACAAAAAAATTAATAAAGTACATGAGCAATTCATACCATAATTCATAGATTAATACAAGACACAATTAATTGGTGAATTAATAAACTTATCCCAATAAAGGTGATGGAAAAAATAAAGTGCTCTACTTGTGTGCCAGAGGCTTCAAAAAATCTTGTGCTTCAGGTGATCACCAAGATGTGCTCCACTGAGAGGAATATTAACACCTCTTACCAGACATTAAGACCTTTGTAAAAAGGTCCAACTTAGTGAGAAAAGTCTTTAGTTGGATGGATGGATCAAATGCAGCTCGGCTCAGACCCAGGATCAGTAAGCATACCTGACAGCTACACACATTCCTAGTAGGTGCTTCTCAGACACATAAAGAGAGAAGCAATGTACTCGCAACCACGGATGAATCCACAACAACCACATGTAGAGAGGAAGAGTAGCGCTCATTGTGCAGTATTTGATAACCAAGTTTATTAAACAAACATTACCTACTCACACATAAGAGAAGTATATGGGCATCGCATATACAAAGCATCCAGCACCCCGACGGGCGTGATGATGTCACCACTGAAACTCTGCCCCGGTGAGCGTGATGACGCCACAAACAAATATGGCCAACCTCATGGACATTTTGAATCTAAAACTATACATGGAAACAAGACTTTTAAAACATTAACTCCCAGAGATAAAATTGTTTACAATGTTTATATTTATAGCTTAAAGAACATTAGTAAGACTGTTGTTAGGTTTTTATTGCTGTCTGTGTCCCCACTGGGGAGATCTAATCTTACTATTGGTCCTATAGAAACACTAACAGCTTTTACCAGTGTTATATTACCGGCGTTTTTTCAAGTTTTTTTTGTTTTTAAAGGGCCAGCGTTTTTTTTTCTCAATTAATCTAAAACATCCAAAACATTGGGGATCAACATTTAGCCGCATTTTTGGGCGTTTTTGAGCGTTTGAATGTTTTTACAGCTGAAAAACGTCTCTCGGAACCCACTTGTCTTGGTTTTTTTTTACAGCTCAAAAACATCACTGCTAAAAACAGTTGATAACTAGAGTTGAGTGAACCCAAACTGTAAAATTTGCGTCCGTACCGAACTTTGGGGTGTCCGTGACCCGGACCCAAACCCAGACATTTGAAAAAAGTTTGGGTTCGGGTATTTTATCCCGCCTGTTGAATAGCTGAAGGGCGGCCAATCAACAAGCGTTTCACTGGTTTGCCCTTAGAAACCATCACAGCCATGCCTACTAATGGCATGGCTGTGATTGGCCAGTGCATCATGTGACCCAGCCTCTGTATAAGCTGGAGTCACATAGTGCTGCATGTCACATGCTCTCAGGCTAGTGTAGGTAGAGGATGCTGCTGGCGCTGTGAGGGACAGATTGCAGATATAATAACATCTCATCCTGCATTACAGAACGATCTGATTCTGGACTAGGTAGAGTTTACTACTCCTGCTTTTAGGGACAGATTGCAGATCTAATAACATCTCATCCTGCATTACAGAACAATCTGATACTGGAATAGGTTGAGTCTACTGCTTTGAGGGACAGATTATTGTTCTAAAATCATCTCCTAATTCTATAGGGTCAGGTTCCTGCTGTTGCTGTAAGGGACAGATTATTGTTCTAAAATCACCGCCTACTGCTATAGGGTCAGGTTCCTGCTGTTGCTGTAAGGGACAGATTATTTTTCTAAAATCATCGCCTATTGCTATAGGGTCAGGTTCCTGCTGTTGCTGTAAGGGACAGATTATTGTTCTAGAATCATCTTCTAGTTCTATAGGGAGAGGTTCCTGCTGGTGCTGTAAGGGACAGATTATTGTTCTAAAATCATCACCTACTGCTATAGGATCAGGTACCTGCTGTTGCTGTAAGGGACAGATTATTGTTCCAAAATCATCGCCTACTGCTATAGGGTCAGGTTCCTGCTGTTGCTGTAAGGGACAGATTATTGTTCTAAAATCATTGCCTACTGCTATAGGGTCAGGTTCCTGCTGTTGCTGTGAGGGACAGATTATTGTTCTAAAATCATCGCCTACTGCTATAGGGTCAGGTTCCTGCTGTTGCTGTAAGGGACAGATTATTGTTCTAGAATCATCTCCTAGTTCTATAGGGAGAGGTTCCTGCTAGTGCTGTAAGGGACAGATTATTGTTCTAAAATGGATATAAAAAATGTGCAGCGCATGAGCATAAACGTGAAAATAAGCCCCCTGGTCGAGGCACTGATAGTAAATTGAGAAAAAAACGTAAATCACAGACATGAAATCTTAGGCTGGGTGTACGGACATATGGTCCATAAAGACCATTCTCATGGGATAAGTATGTACCACAAAAGTAGAACGTGTTCAACTTCTAAAAAAGTGCAAAATAAATGAAAATTCAGCGAAGTCTGTGAAAAACAAAGTGCAAGTTCTCTATTTGAAGAGGTGACCACCTAATTATAATAACTTGAAGTGGAATGGTATAATGTCACACCAATGTAGATATGTAAAACGTTATAAGAAAACATCTAAAGTACAGACACTAAATGCAAAAAAAGAGTTAAATGATAGTCACGGAGCTGGTCCCCCGAATAAAAGTGCAA
>BLSH010314285.1:625687-659529 GCA_018402905.1 Glandirana rugosa | reverse complement strand
CTGTTATATGTAGGGGTCAGCAAAGCTGCCGAGATTTCGTATGGAACAAAAATTTACTTTCAAAGCCTTGCTGGGGTCTTGCTGAGATAGGAAGCAAAAGCCAGTCATGTGATGTCATTGTATTTAGAATAACAATGTCACATCATTGCACATTCTGTAAAGATGTTATGAACTTTAAAGCGTTTCTTGCTAAAATAAAACTTTCCAATAGAGCTGCCCCGTGCAAAGAAGGCTCTGAATTCTCACCTCTCCTGCTATCCCCACCTCTGATCACTGCTGAAGCAAGAAGAAACCACAGGCTAAATATGTAATACTTCTGGGAGTGTTGATTTCTTTGTCCCCTGCTGTGTGCTGTGGTTCCTCCTGCTGGCACCTGTGTCACTAGAGCAGTGTTTCCCAACCCAGTCCTCAAGGCACACCAACAGGTCATGTCTTCAGGATTTCCATTATTTTGCACAGGTGATTTGATTAGTTTCACTGCCTTAGTAATTACCACAGCTGTTTCATCTGAGGGAAATCCTGAAAACATGACCTGTTGGTGTGCCTTGAGGACTGGGTTGGGAAACACTGCATTAGAGGATGTAAAGGCTGGTAGATCAAACCATTGCATGCAGCAATGAGTAGAGACTAGAAATGAAACACTCCGTCCTGGAAGTGACCGAGATCCTTTAAAGAAATTCTAATGTTATTTCAGAAAAATATTATATGCATACTCAACATATTTTAAGCACAGTAGCTTAGTGGTTAACACGTTTGCCTTGCAGCACTGGTGTCCTCAGTACATGTCCCGGTCAGGACACCATCTGCATGAAGGTCGCATGTTCTCTATGTGCTTGTGTGGGTTCCCCCTGGATACTCTGGTTTCCTTCCATACTCCAAAGACATGCTGCTGGGTAAATTGTCTACTGTCTTAAACTGGCTCTAGTATGATAGTCAACTGCTCACAGCCAAGGTGAGTGCCTCAACATCTGTCCCAACAGCAGATAAAGCACTTTGAGTGCCCAGGGAGAAAGCATAAAAACATAAACTAAATAATGAATTAATTAAAAAAATATCTGTATCTGTAAAAGCCTCCATTGTGTAGACATCTAAAGCTCTCAGACTGCTGCTGGGCACCGCCATCTTGGATGTGATGTTAGCTGAAGTGATGTTGGGTGTAGGGGATTCTGGGAGCGGCTACCCGCTCTATTGTGGTCATAGCTGGACAACACTTTTCTATGTAACACACAATGCCATTTTCATTATTATGCAGTCTGTGTGATATGAAAAAATGATTCATGAAACTTATGATGGCTAAAGTGTATACAGTACAAGATGAGACTCTCATGTAGATAAACGAGTAGTCATTATATTTAAACAGGGTTCCGCTATATGATCAATACATATACAATAAAATTTGATATTCTTTATATATATATATGCTATAGAAACATGTCCAGGAATGTTCTAGATTGTTTGCCACTTGTTGCAAGTGCAAGTCACCTATGTTGGTACAATGCCAGTGGCCATCTTGGAATAAGTTTAATTCAATTTTATGGGAGATGTCTGCCATGTTATGGAAAGTCTATCATTATCTTACCTGACACAGCTGGTCATTCCATGTGACAAATGAAGTAATGTCTAGAAGAACCTGTTATATGATTGGATGAGGTGTAGAAGGATTGAGGGATTTACAATATTATTGGACATATTTCAATCCTTAATGTGTTATTGGATGCATTTGGATCAGTACGATGATTGGTCAGTAATTAATGGGTCAATAGTAATTAAAGTTAAAGCGTTACTAAACCCAGGGCCCTGTATTCACTATATCTGGTCTCCCACAGTACACAGGACATGGCAATGCAATCATTTTAGTAAATATGAACTGCAAAATTCTCATCAGCAGTATATAGCAGTCTTGTGACATCTATCAGTGTCTGGTGAAAGCTTGTAGGAGGAGTTTTTATACTGCACAGAGCTGACCTATCAGGGCGTAGGACCCCTGACCTTCTGCCTGGACAATGCTGATTGGCCCTGTGCTGATCCCAAGAAAAATAAAAAAACTCTCTAGCAATACACACCAAACTGGGCATGTGCAGCCTGACTCCATGGCTCTGTCTTATCCGGACCTGTTTTGGAGTCAGTGGAAGAAGAGGAGTATCAGAGAAAACAGGATCAAACAGCCTTTTTCCACAATGCAGATGATTAACCCTTTAGGTTCCACAGTGAGTATAACAAGCATGCTTTACTGCATAAATAGAATGATTTTACTGTTGTGGGTTTAGTAACACTTTAATGTCTAAAAATATATATACTGAGATAAATTATTTCCATGGTGGAGATCTACCAGCTGACTCCCGGTGCGTTACATTCTATTTGCACAATAAATCCTTATCTAATCGAAGACCACCTGCATCCTGTTTCTTGAATTTGACTGCTGCGAGATAAACCACTTATCCATACTCAACTTTTTTAATACAGAGAAACCCTTGAAATAACTTTCTGATTTCAAGGAACCCCCTACTATATCTTTAGCTCACATTACATCAGTGTGATGGTAAATGGGGTGAATGATTCTTATATTTGTGGTCATTGGGAAGATTCTCTCTTTACAGATAACTAAAAAAAAAAGACACAAAAAAAGCTACGGATTGCTAAAAAGATTATTTTTCCAGAGGTTACTTATCGACTGAGAGGTAGACATTGCTCATTGCTCAAGGAAACCCAAGCAACCTCTGGAAGAACCCATGGGTTCCATGGAACCCAGGTTGAGAAATTGTGCTCTATATTAATCCTCTTATCTCTTTCCTTGGATGCTACATAAAAAGTTGGATATAATCATGAGAGGAGGGGCGGAGGAGCTGGGTCAGCACAGAGAGTAATTAGACACTCCCAGAAGACTATGACATGCAAGAAGTGTGTTGGCGAATTGATTAGTCAACTTGATTAAAGGCACTTACAATACTTTCCATGCTTTTACCTGGAATCCAACTTTTTTTATAATTTAATTTATATTTCAATCAAGATGATCAACCCAAAAAGAGATTGAAAAATAGCTTCAAAAATGATGCTCCATTCACTTTCCCATGGCTTTCACGTAAGGACCTGTGGCTTTGAGTTATGTCCTTTCCTTGCATTCTTATTTCTAAATCAACATAATAATACACTAGGATAAACAAAAGAGCACGCCGGTCTTGATGCATTAGCCTTGTAATGATAACATCTTTGTTTTCTCAATTTAAATTAAAAGCATTGTTTTATTTGACATTTTGAAAGATATAATCAATTTCATTGACTGATCTTTTTAAGCTGGATGCCACCAATGCCTCTCAGAGTCCATTCTCCTCGCAAAGACATAGAGATCAATAATAGGAAGTTTTATACCATCAGGTTTTACAAATGTTTCAGGCTACGTATTACAGAAGTTCATTTGTAAATTCTCCATTTCACCCTTGTTACATGAATAGGAGGTGTTCTCTGTAATGAATGTGTTTCGGATGGATATAAATGACTTCATTAAATATATTTTTCTACATGGTAAAAAGTCAATGGTGAAATAATTAACATAGATCATTTCGCTATTTGAGAGAGTGCATGCTGTTAAATAAAACATAACCTTCAATGTGCTGCAAATTATCATCTGGAACGGTAAAGCGCCAGTCACATAGCTTGCTGCCCATAGATTGGAGAAAGGAAAGAAGATACACTATATTGCCAAAAGTATTGGGGCACCTGCCTTTAGACGCACATGAACTTTAATGGCATCCCAGTCTTAGTCCGTAGGGTTCAATATTGAGTTGGCCCACCCTTTGCCGCTATAACAGCTACAACTCTTCTTGTAAGGTCAGGCACTGATGTTGAACAAGAAGGCCTGGCTTGCAGTCTCTGCTCTAATTCATCCCAATCAGGTTGAGGTCAGGACTCTGTGCAGGCCAGTCAAGTTTCTCCACCCCAAACTCGCTCATCCATGTCTTTATGGACCTTGCTTTGTGCACTGGTATGCAGTCATGTTGGAACAGGAAGGGGCCATCCCCAAACTGTTCCTACAAAATTGGGAGCTTGAAATTGTCCAAAATGTCTTCATATGCTGATTCCTTAAGGGTTCCCTTCACTGGAACTAAGGGACCAAGCCCAACCCTGAAAAACAACCCCACACCATAATCCCCCCTCCACCAAATGATTTGGACCAGTGCAAAAAGCAAGGTCCATAAAGGCATGGGCGAGTGAGTTTGGGGTGGAGGAACTTGACTGGCCTGCACAGAGTCCTGACCTCAGCCCAACAGAACACTTTTGGGATGAATTAGAGTGGAGCCTATGAGCCAGACCTTCTCGTCCAACATCAGTGTCTGACCTCACAAATGTGCTTTTGGAATAATGGTGAAACATTCCCATAGACACTCCTAAACCTTGTGGACAGCCTTCCCAGAAGAGTTGAAGCTGTTATAGCTGCAAAGGGTGGGCCAACTCAATATTTAACCCTATGGACTAAGACTGGGTTGCCATTAAAATTCATGTGCGTGTAAAGGCAGGTGTCCCAATACTTTTGGCAATATAGGGTATATTTTTTTTCCTGTGCAGCTTTGAGCCCAGAGCAGGATTTATTGAATGGTATGGTTAAACAAAAACTATACTTGTTTTGGGTAATTTTTATTTTTTTATATAATGTTATATATTTTTTTAGCATTTATGTAATTTTTTAAAATGGTAAACCATTAATACAGGATGCACCTATTACACGTGTTTTGCAGAGCATTAATGTTTTTTTAAAAGAGAGAACAGCATTAGCTTTTTGCTTTCAGACTGTTTCTCTATAATCAAAACTGTACAGAACCATACAGAGCAGAAGAATGAGTCACCTCTGCACACCTTGTAACTTCACCTATTCAGCTCAAAAAATAACAAGAAAGTAGTTAGGCACTGTCATGTTTTGTGTGACTCGTCTTTGCACGGGCACAGCAGCCCTTTTTTTTATAATGGCCCACTGCACCTGCGGGAAAACATAGGGAAAAGGTCCCTACACCTGTTTAAAATTGCAGTCATGTAGCTTTTCCAACCTGGAGGCAAAATAGGTTGAAGGTTGATTACAGCAAGTCAAATGTACCATAGTAATCCTTACTTATTGAAGTTTTTTAAAAAGATCTCTATGGAGGGTAATATTCCAAGGCAGCATTATCTCTATTATCAATAAATATTTAGCTATTAAGGCTCCATGCACACGGGACGCTTTTCAACCTCCCCTGAATGTTTTAACTTGACAGCTAGAAGCCGGCGTCTAAAACGTCCGTTTTGCATGCCGTGTGTAGCCGCGTTCACGTCTAAGAGCATTTTTTTAACCACTTAAGGACCGGAAGGATTTCCAGCTTTAGGACCGGAGCCCTTTTTGCGATTCGGCTCTGCGTCGCTTTAACTGACAATTGCGCGGTCGTGCGACGTTGTACCCAAACGAAATTTGCGTCCTTTTTTTCCCACAAATAAAGCTTTCTTTTGGTGGTATTTGATCACCTCTGCGTCATTTCTGATCGCCGCTATAAACAAAAGAAGAGCGACAATTTTGCAAAAAAAAACAAATTTCTTACTTTTTGCTAAAATACAAATAAAAAAAAAATATAAAAAAACATTTTTTTTCATCGTTTTTGGCCGATTTATATTCTTCCTCATATTTGCGATAAAAAAATCGCAATCTGCGTTTATTGATTGGTTTGCGCAAAAGTGGTCGCGTTTACGGATGATGAGAATTCATTTCTGGGGTTTTTATTTTTTTTTTTTTACTATTAATGGCGGCGATCTGCGATTTTTAGCGGTACTGCGATATTTCAGCGGACATGTCGGACCATTTTGACACTTTTTTGGGACCACTGGCATTTATACAGCGATCAGTGCTATAAAAATGCACTGATTACTGTGTAAATGCCATTGGCAGTGAAGGGGTTAACCTGCAGGGGGCGCTCTAAGGGTTAACTATGTTCCCTGGGCGTGTTCTAACTGTGGGGGGACTGCCCTAGCTGGGGAAGGGAAGTGGTCACAGCCTTCGTATACAGGAAGGCTGTGATCACAGCCCTTCCCCCCTCACAGAGCGGAGGTCCGTGTTGACATACACGAACCTCCGTTCCTCCGCTCCGGGGGGGCAAGTGGTTAAAAAAATGTATAAAAATGTTTTTTTTTAAATGGAAACACCTGTAAACAAAACTTTCCTAGACATGAGCTGCCGGGTTTAGGCGCATTTAGCAGCGTTTTGCCGCATTCGGCGTCTGAAAAGCCGGTAAACTCGGCATCTGAACCCATTTTTGGACCTTCAAACGCAACTGCGTAAAAACGAGTCTGTTAAATGAGTTTAGGGGCAACTGGAAAAAACGTCCAAATGCCTCTGAACGTCCATTTATCAGCCTCAGTGTGCATGAAGCCTTAAGCATAGCACCCGACTGTCCCTGATTTCGAGGGACTGTCCCTGATTTGGAACAATGTCCCTCTGTCCCTCATTCGCCCCCATTTGTTCTCACCTATATAGTTGTATATAAAATGCACTTTTTATCTTTCAAAAAGTGTTTCCCATGCTAAACCTTTCATCCAATTTCTAAATTGCTGCATTTGTACATTTCAAAAGCCAATATAAAGGAATAGTAGTGGTAAAAAAAAGCACTTGTGGATTTAACCAATCCCTTTTTTTGTATAATTTTCCTTTAAGGGGGCGTGGCAGGGGGTGTGTCCTATGCAGACATTCTTTTGCTGATAGGTGTCCCTCGCTCCCATCTCAAAAAGTTTGGAGGTATGCTTAGGGTCTCGCTGCGGCAACAAGAATTCTGCTTTTAGCTCTCGTATTTTTGGACAAGTTGATAGGAAGTGGCAACTATTCTATATCTATTCTAGATCTATATCATCCCTTGAACAAGTTTTTTCTCTAAATCAGTGGAAAACCCATGTTTAAAAAACTGGAGTTCTAATCTTCCCTGTGAAAATATTGTGAAAAAAGTATTGGAGGGATATAATAAAGTTCAGAAGATCATTATAAATAAGCGGAGGAGAGAAACACTGTTGAATATTATACATACAGGCGGTCCCTAGGGTTGCCACTTTTTCTTCAAGCCAAACCCGAACACTTTACAAGCTCACAGCAAAAAAAAAAAATATTTTAGCATACACTATAGGAGTGTAAAAGACCCGGGACACCTTTGGGCGCTCCAAAGAGAATAGTAATGTGGCATGCATAGTACCCCCTCACCCTCCTATCGGGTTCTGTTCTTAGCTACATTACTGTCTAAATATTGTGTCCGGGTTTCAGGTGGACTGAAACCCGAACACATGATTCAAAACCCGAACTGTCCGGGTGAATCCCAGACAGGTGGCAACCCTAGCGGTCCCTGAGTTACAAACAAGATGAGGACTGTAGGTTTGTTCTTGAGTTGAATTTGTTTGTAAGTCAGAACAGGTACAGTTTTATGTGTAGCTTCACCCAAAATAATAATGTTTCAGTTTTTTGGATAGCATAGGGAAGGGTTAGCACCCCTGTAATGTTGGTTTTGCTGTCTGTGCCTCTGCTCAGAAGATTTCACCTCACTTCCTGTCCAAATGATAATTGGATTTTGAAATTTTTGGGTTGTTGTGGACACAAGGATTGGTGATAAAGCATCAGTGGAGACTCCTTTTTCCCATAATAACTCTTACAGGAGTGAATTTCCCTTCCTAGGGGGGGATTTCCTCTAACTTCCTGTTGCCTCCCTCCGTTTATAAGTCACATGTTTGTAACCAGGGGACCGCCTGTATTTCTATATATATATATTCCTTTCATAATAAATCCCAAGTCTGTGAATGCATGAATATGTCCGAAATGTAAAATACATAGACCTATGTTAGCACATCAATTGTGGGATTGTCTGAAAATGTTACTGTTTTGGGAGCAGGTATTGGGATAGACAGGGCCGTCTTAATATCATCTTGGGCCCCTGGGCAAAGTAATGCACTGGGGCCCCTACCAGCCTGCCCCAATTTACACACCTACTCTCAAGAATTAAAGTATAAATAGCTGATATAATTAAACATATATTATTAGTACTTTAAAAACAAAAGGGGTGGGGTGAGGGCACAATACTGTGACCAGGCTGGCATGGTACAGGCTCTGGGACGCTGCCTGAGACACGGCCAACGCAGGACAGCTTAGTAAACACTGTAAATGTCCCAGCAAAGCCAGGAAAGTTTGAAAATATGGTATAATGCAAGATTATCATGGGGCCCCCATACAGTTGGGGCCCCTGGGTAGTGCCCAGGGGTGCCCATGCATTAAGATGGCCCTGAGGTTAGATACATTTGGTTACAGGTATGATTATCCATAAAGATCCTATAATGTTACTGTTCAGTTGGTTAGGTGGAGGCAATGGGTACTAGAAATAGCCAGATATCTAATCAGCAGTGGATGCATACAGTGCATGCCTATTAACAGCTCAGAGAACTATTATGAAGCACTGGATTACTAATGCCTCCCCTACAGTCACCAAGCTAATGACAGATATGAAAAAACTGCTGTTTATTGAAAAATGATGTGCAAAACATTCACATTGTTCTCAAATTAAACACTGGTTTAAGAGGTGGAAACAATTTATAGATTATACTCTAGATTTGGAGGAGAAAATTTATGTTAACATTTAAATATATAAGGAATGGTACATTAAAGCTGATATTACTAATAGTCTGGGTAATCTTAAATTTAAGTTAGAGTAAAAATGTATATTGCGGGTTATTCACTTAAGTAATCTGATTGGTGTCTGGTGCAGACAACTCTATGTTGTTATATTTGTTAGTGTGTGTTTTGTTGGAATAGTAATATTTTGTGTTTACGATAATTATAGTGCATGCCTAATCAATATATATATATATATATATATATTGCCAATCAGTGCTGCCTATCAGTGCTGCCTATCAATGCCCATCAGTGCAGCCTATCAGTGCCTCCTCATCAGTGCCCATCAGTGCCGCCTATCAGTACCTCCTCATCAGTGCCCATCAGTGCAGCCTATCAGTGCCTCCTCATCAGTGCTCATCAGTGCAGCCTATCAGTGCTTCCTCATCAGTGCAGCCTATCAGTGCCTCCTCATCAGTGCCCATCAGTGCAGCCTATCAGTGCCTCCTCATCAGTGCCTCCTCTTCAGTGCATCCTATCAGTGCCTCCTCATCAGTGTCCATCAGTGCAGAATATCAGTGCTTCCTCATCAGTGCCCATCGGTGCAGCCTATCAGTACCTCCTGATCAATGGCCATCAGTGCAGCCTATCAGTGCCTCCTCATCAGTGCCCATTAGTGCAGCCTATCAGTACCTCCTCATCAGTGCCCATCAGTGCCACCTACCAGTGCCTCCTCATCAGTGCCCAACATTGCAGCCTATCAGTGCCTCCTCATCAGTGCCCAACATTGCAGCCTATCAGTGCCTCCTCATCAGTGCCCATCAGTGCAGCCTGTCAGTGCCCATCAGTGCAGCCTCATCAGCGCACATCAGTGAAGGAGAAAAATTACTTATTACAAAATGTTATAACAGAAACTAAGAAAAACGTTTTTTTTTCAAAATATTTTGCCTCTTTTAGTTAAATGCCACCAAAAGAATGCTCTATCTGTCAAAAAGATTATAAACATTTTGCTTGGGTGCAGTGTTGCATGACTGTGCAATTGGCATTCAAAGTGCGACAGCGCTGAAAGCTGAAAATTGGGCTGGACAGGAAGGGGGTAAAAGTGCCCGGTAGGCAAGTGGGTAAATGATGGCTGGTTGCACTGGAGCATTGGACAATGAACACTGATTGGCTAATAGATGTAACACATATAGTCTGTCCTTAAAAAAAAAACAAAAACCTGAGCGTAATATTCACAGACAGTGGAAGAGATAAGGCTATGAGGGGTTAATGACTGACTGCATTTTTTTTTTTTTACAAGATTCCTTTAAATAGATTTTATGGACCATAAGTAACATTTGGAAGCACTTTCTTCCCCAGAACAATTATAAGCATCAGTGACATTCCCGGATTTCAAATGCCCTTGACATGAAAATGAAACCCAATAATAGTGATCCTACATTATCCAGGTGATAAGTAAGAGAATATAAGAATATTTGTCTATCCGTGTGTGGGTAAGTGTGCACAGATCCTCCAGCATTTCATTTTACTGCTAGTAATTCGAAGAGACTTGATTTTTTTTTTTCTGCTGCAGTCCATGGTGTCACTGTATGTAGAAATGTAGCACCCTTCCTTCCTCACTCCTGAGATGGACTACAAGATTTGTAGTGTGCATAGAGCAGTGCACGTGTTCCAAACAAAGACAGAACTGAGTGGCAAAAGGAGAGGTTTGGGAGCTCATGGAGGACATTACAGGGAGAAAAACACACCAAGAGATGCTTTAATAAAAAACAGATCTCAGGGCCATTAAGTGGTGCAGGTGTATGGATTATTTTTGGAGGATAAGGTTATTACTTAGTATCCCATTATGTAACACTTGCAGATGTTGTCTCTCCTCTGTGACTTAACAGCAGTGGCGGCCGGTGGTATTTTTTAGGGGGGTGGGCACAGTCACCAACCACCCCCGTTGGGTCACCCACACCCCTTGTCTTCCTCCCTCCCGCCCCCTGGTTGGTCAGTCAGTGTCACCCAGCGGACGCGACAGTTACCGCAGGCTTCCCTCCAGTGGCGGGTCTCCTCCCTCCTCCTCCTCCCGGCAGCCAGCCTAACTTCTCTCCGGGCGACACACGGGTGGCCCGCTAGTTTTCCCTGCATCTCCTCTCCTCTCTCCTCCCCTCTTCCTAGGTGTCCAATAGGATTGCCTGTACCTTCAGCCAATCGAGTGATCGGTTTCAGACCCTCTTCATGATTGGCCAGGAGGAAAGTCAGTGCTACAATAGCAAATATTCATTCACTATGTAACACACCTGGGTGGGCTCCGCACGCAATGCTCTGCACCCCGAGCCCACTTGAAGCCGAGTAAAGCCTCTGGCTCTAATCACGTGCTAAAAAAAAAACACCCCCGCCCCCCCCTCCATTGGAATTCATGCATCCTGCAAGGGGCCGGACGTGGGGATAGGAGGGGGTGGTGCTGGATGGGGGGGGGTGACGGTGCCCCTTAATGGATGAGCCACCCCTGCTGGACAGTAAAAGGGGAAGCAGCAGCTCATGTCTTATGTCTAACTCTGCTCTTATCTCCTATCAGCATGCTTCCTTGTTAGCACATGAGCATTACTGTACAGCACATCCGACCATCTTCTTGTGCTGCTTCCTTCTCTCCTATTCTGAGCTCTGCTGTACAGGATTCTGCAAGATACTAACACCAGATTAAATTTAGGTGCTTACACAAAAAAAAAATTGGTAATTCATTAATAAATACAGAGCTGCAATACATTGTGTCGTTTATATATGCCTGGAGTTAAAGTACAACTAAAGTTGTAAAGACTAAACTTTTAAAAATTTTGGATTGAGTGGAGAGGGATTAGAACACCTGTCAGTTTTTATTGCAGTCTGTGTCTCCGTTAGGGAGATTTACCCTCTATTTGTCCTGTTTACCAATATCATTAACCTCTCTGGCGGTATGATTATGTCAGATTTTTGCATCTAAAAGCGGTACAATTATTTTGCATAGAAATTTGGCGTTTTATATTGTAGGCCTGTAATTCTTAGGAATAACTCACTTAAATCTGTCCTAACAAGAGTCTAGTAGACATCCCGGGTATGATAACGTTTGAAACACGAAATCATAAATAATAATATAAAAATAACTATAAATAATTAACAAAAATAATAACGTAATAGTAATAAAATGTATTCAATAAAATAATTAAATCAATAACCCTGAAATTTGCTTAGTTGCAGAATTGTCGCTGTCGTCACTTTCAGTGTCTGATGATGAATTCCCCCAAGAATCAGTATCACTCAATTCTGCAAATGATTCTTATTTATTATTTTATTATATTTACTATTGCTGTTTTCTAGCTGATCAAAAACCACTTTTGATGTAAAGGGACACTTTTTGGTTGCCATGGACATTCTCAAGTTTCCAGGCAGAAAGAATGACATTTATTATATAAAAGTGCATGCAGGGCACTGGGCAAAGGGACATAGGGGATGTGAAATTATTTCATACAGTAATGTAATCTTACAGATTACAGTGTACTGTATGTGTTGTGTGTGTTTCACTATTTGAATTTCCCGCCGGTCTCTGCCCCCATGTGACACGACGCTCGCAGGGAAAGGAGCCCGGCCCAGGGGACAAGGTAAGTAACGCTGCCTGGATCCAGCAATGCGATCCCGAGTGTGGCTCGGGGTTACCGCTCTTGGTGCAGAAAATTCACCCCGAGCCACACTCGGGAATACCACCGGGGGGGGGGGGGGGGTTAAAAGTAAAAGTAAAAGAAAATCACAAATTTTGGGTTGTCCCCAAAAAAGGAATAGTGGGGAAATCTTCCAATGGGGGAACTAGTTCTGGTGACCTGGGGGTGTCCCCGTCCCCAAAGAATCCCCTTAATTTGCAGGGATTTTCTCTCATTTCTTGTTCGGTTATGGGACAGGAATTGAAAGGAAATCTCTGCAATTGGACACAGATGGCGGAAAAACAAATACAGTGGTTATAACCCTCCCTTGCTCTATCCAAAATGGAAAAAAAAACAAGTTTTGCCTATAGATCTACTTTAAACTTTAAATATATATATATATATATATATATATATATATATATATATATATATATATGTGTTTATACATTTTGTGATATTTTTATAAATACTTACATGTTGGGAAAGTGGTGTTTTTTTTGCACCTATAGCCCTTGTTCACACTGCTGCTGCTTCAAAGACACGCAGCTTTGAATCCAACATCCCTGTGCAACTTCATCTGGGCTTGCATACCACTTCTTTAACAGAAGTCAATGCAAGTTGTGCTGAAGTTGCACCAAATTACTGCAGGAATCTCTTTCTAAGTCGGAGCGACTTGAGTCACATGAGAATTACAGCACATCTGAATGGCTGCTTGTACTGCTTCATCCCCTCCTATTCTGAGCTCTGTTGTACAGGGTATTGCAAGAGGCTGACACCAGATTAAATTTGGCTGCTTACATTACAAAAAAAAAATAGTAATTCATTAGTAAATACAGTTGTGCTCATAAGTTTACATACCCTGGCAGAATTTATGATTTCTTGGCCATTTTTCAGAGAATATGAATGAGAACACAAAAACATTTCTTTCACTCATGGTTAGTGTTTGGCTGAAGCCATTTATTATCAATCAACTGTGTTTACTCTTTTTAAATCATAATGACAACAGAAACTACCAAAATGACCCTGATCAAAAGTTTACATACCCCAGTTCTTAATACTGTGTATTGCCCCCTGTAACATCAATGACAGCTTGAAGTCTTTTGTGTTATTTGTGGATGAAGCTCTTTATCTTCTCAGATGGTAAAGCTGCCCATTCCTCCTGGCAAAAAGCCTCCAGTTCCTGAAAATTCTTGGGCTGTCTTGCATGAACTGCATGTTTGAGATCTCCCCAGAGTGGCTCAATGATATTGAGGTCAAGAGACTGAGATGGCCACTCCAGAACCTTCACTTTATTCTGCTGTAGCCAATGACAGGTCGACTTGGCCTTGTGTTTTGGATCATTGTCATGTTGGAGTGTCCAAGTGCGTCCCATGCGCAGCTTCCTGGCTGATGAATGCAAATGTTCTTCCAGTATTTTTTGATAACATGCTGCATTCATCTTGCCATCAATTTTGACCAAATTCCCTGCCTTTGTAGCTCACACATCCCCAAAACATCAGCAATCCACCTATGTGTTTCACAGGGCTCGTTGGCTCCTCTCCAAATGTAGAGTTTATGGTTGTGGCCAAAAAGCTCAATTTTGGTCTCATCACTCCAAATGACTTTGTGCCAGAAGGTTTGAGGCTTGTCTCTGTGCTGTTTGGTGTATTGTAAGCAGGATACTTTGTGGCATTTGTGTAGTAATGGCTTTCTTCTGGCGACTCGACCATGCAGCCCATCTTTCTTCAAGTGCCTCCTTATTGTGCAGCTTGAAACAGCCACACCACATGTTTTCAGAGAGTCCTGAAGCTATTTTGTGGGTTTTTCTTTGCATCCCAAACAATTTTCCTGGCAGTTGTGGCTGAAATCTTAGTTGGTCTACTTGATCGTGGTTTGGTTTCAACAGAGTTTGAACACTGCTGATTGGCATTCTCAATTCCTTGGATATCTTTTTATAACCCTTTTCCTTTTTTTTTACAGTTCTACTACCTTTTCCCGCAGATTCTTTGACAATTCTTTTGCTTTCCCCATGACTCAGAATCCAGAAACGTCAATGCAACACTGGATGAAAGATGCAAGGGTCTGTCAGGAGTCCAGAAACTCATTGACCTTTTATATACACACACACACTTATTACACGCAAACAGATCACAGGTGAGGATGGTTACCTTTAATAGCCATTCAAACCCCTTTGTGTCAACTTGTGTGCAAAGTGTAAACTTATGAGCACAACTGTACAGAGCTGCTATAATTTGTGTATTATATATTCACCTGGAGTTACGATTTATTAATAATAAATATATATATATATATATATATATATATATATATATATATATATATAGTGGGAGATTAACTCATGGGGATCACCTTTCCTGGGAAAAAGGCAGCGCTCAGGCAAACTTACTTTAAAGTCTGGTGGGTTTCCAGTTTTATTAGTATGGTTGCAAGTCAAATAAGCAAACAAAATATGAAAACAAATCCTTGCCGTCCGGTGCTAAGCTATACAGAACAGGTACCTTAATATACAGTGCCGGGCTCGTCCCAGACACTCCCAAACAAAAGCAAATGCAGACCTGTCATTAGAGTCCTTAGAGCAACCAATTCCCAATGTATAGCTCTCTCAGTGTAGAGTTTCTGAGTCCCAGGCCCGAGCAACACTGTACTCTCTTCCTGGTCATTTAACCACACCTGAGACTGGACTCCAGTGGACCTGAAAACCCGGCCCGGAACCAGCTCTGCTTCGGTCCAATCCAAGTGAACGTATGCAAGGCAACAGTGTCTGCCTATCACGTTGCCTTGCATACTGTCACATTATGTACATACTGTATATATAATTTTTTTTTATTGTTTAATACATTTTGAGAATGGCAAAGTAGTATTTTTAACAACTTTACAGCTGATTTTAGTTAACTACCTAGTGAACCTGGCACTTGACAATGGCTGCGTAAAAAAAAAAAAATTAAATTCCCCTTTAAGCAATTTACATGAAATAAAGACATGATTTTGTCGCGGATAAACTCAGCAGTCCATCATTGCATGCTGTAATGTACTCTGCAGTCTTATTTTGCCTCTTTAAGCCTTGTTTCCAGATAAGACAAGCTCCCGAGTTATCCATTTGAGTCATCACCTGGTAATCAGGGAAAGAGATCTTGGTAGGAAGGACGCTGTCAGGAGGCAGCACACGGAATACCCAGCCTGTATAGAATTGATTTTAGAACAGTGTTCTCCTATGAGAATCTCCGCCGAGAGAGCCATTGATTGATGGCCCGGCTGTAAGTACATATGATATGCCCAGAGAATAGTGTGACTTTAATACATCTTAAAGTGAAATTTCTCCCCCTTAATAATTGTGATGACATTGATTTATCGTCCTTAGCTGTAATCCCCACATTCCTGAACCTTGAGGGATCCAAGATTCGCGTCTCCTATGCTATAATAAAGTGTGTTCCTTCTCTGGACAGGTAGACAGAAATACACAGGCTCATTTATTACTATCATAAACAAGTTGAACACAGGAATGTGATATATTTGTTTGCTGGATTTTTATCAGAGTAAATCATGACAAATGCGACACATGAAATAAACATTTGGTTATGGACTGACTGTATATTGTTTAGGGGAAGGTGACCTGCCATGCGTCTGGGTACTCAAAGACATTCAAATTCAAATTTTGTCAAATTTTATCAGCTACCTGTAACATTTTTCTGGGCTCTGTATGAGTATATTTATTAAGAACCAGCAAAGGCACGTGTTTACAATGCTAGATTTTGCAGATCTTTAGTGCATAATGTGGAAATTGTGCTCTTGGCAAATGCATACCCTTAAGGGGACTCTGTAACAAAATATAGATTGCACCAAGTGTAGACATTTGTGATTTGGCACCTAGCCTGTTTATTGCTTCTATAGTCTCTTTACTTTTTTTAGATTCTAATTTCGGTTGGGTGCTGTTTTACCATTCAAAGGATCCAAAGCCAGTGTTGTCATTTAGTTGTTGAGTTGTAAGTAAATATTCGGTAATCTATGTTATGGTTCTCTGTAAAAAGCAGCTGATGGGTGAATGATGTGGGGGCGTATCTTTGTGGGTGTAAAACCAATTGTCCGTTGGGTACCTAGCTTCTATATCTAATACAGTCCCTTTTTTGGGGAGCACAGGCAGCTCTGTGGCTGAAAGACCAGATGGTAATGATGGCTTTGGTTGCACTTTGACTTGATCATAACCCTTGTACCTTGTACCTCCGGTTATAGAATAGTTATATACTGCGCATCCTAAACAATATAATATGCAGCAAACACCACAATCTCAAATAAAATTGTGAATAAAGTCGAAAAAATATAAAGTGTTGCTCTATATCAACTAAACAAGAGTCCACATAGTGACGGTACTTTCAAATCATAAAAACTCCAACAAATCATATAGAAAAAAGTTATTTAGTATAAAGTTCATAGAAACATCCAGGTGCTTAAAAAGTGATCAAAAGGGAAAATCCGGTGCTTAAACCGTCAACCACCACATTCACCGTGTATCCACCACCAAAGATATTTAAAGACTCTTACCAGAGGTAAGCTATAAAATCGCATTGAGGTCTGTTTCAGGCATAAATCCCATAAATTAAAGGAGTAGATCCACCCGTTTCACATCCAAATGGGCAGCCACTAGAGCAGTCAGCCAGAGTAGGGGACTCAATCCATCAAGTCACTCCTTAATTCCTTGTTCCAGGTCAGTGCCTTGAAATATTCAAAAAGTCGGGTAAATAATTGTCACCATCTGGTAACCCGCTCTGAGAACCATTGTAGAGAGGATGCAGGTGCAAAAAGGCTGCACTAGATCAGCAGCAATCTGCTTTAATGCTCTATCGATTGATCAATTTCCCTCTCTCTAGCCTCCAACACCTATGTATTGGTGTATAGCAAATTTATCTATACCTTGTACCTCCTCCTCTGGACAATATTTGTCCAGGGTCGCAGTTGGGGAAGGATGATATTGTTAGTGCCATACATATGTAGAGTAGAAAGGGAGGTTGCTGGATCAACAGCTCCACCGTTTTAATAGAACTAAACCAAAGCAGTGCTCAAAATAACGCAAAATAAATTATAGCTATATAAATGTGCAACACATTTCACCACAACTATATCTTAGGATTCATAAAAATATAACAAAAGTAAATCAATGCTTGAAATCCCACTCCTTCACCTCTATGCTGCGCTCTCTTATTATGCTCACCCAGCAAGAGGCCTCTAAATTATAGAAGGCCATACAGGCTCAGCTCCATATGGCTTCTCTTATAGAACATCACCCCATACACTAGCCAATCTAGATCCTTATAATTCTAATAATATTCCATCAAACTAGGGCAATTCCACGTATGATTCCTAGTGCCTGGGTTTCCCCAGGAGGAACACCTTTCCCTCAGTTGAGGCAGAGAAACAGACAACATCTAATGCTCTCCGTGGAACTTTATTGAGAAAAAATACTGGAAAACATACTCATACATATAAGAATGTGAACCAATTCCTAGACCAGTATAGGGCAGTGTCCACATCCCATTTGGCAAAGCAATACTGAGAACTGCAAGCCCTAGCAGTTTGTCTAATGGAAAACATACTCACGAAAAAAAGCATAAAATAGTGCAAATATCAAAATATAACAGTACAAGAGTACTGCTGAAGAAATGACTTTGGCTGATATCACCAAGCTCTACGTGATGAAGACGTAAAAAAAGGGGCGGATCCAAATCTGACGTGTTGCAATTCTGGTCAGGGCTTCCTCAGAGGTAACTGCCAGAATATTAGACGGAGAAGGGTCATGGGAGTACTGATGATGGAAAGGATAATTCTGATGCTCTTAGTACATCATAAAGATGAGTTGATAAAGAGGGGTCAAGGAAAAGTGAACTATGTTGGAGGAAAAGCATCATGGAGAAGAGGGTTTACCAGCATGGAGGAAGGGGAGAATTAGGGGGAATTAGCAGATGAGGAAGCGTCATGGTAGTACTAAAGAGGGGAAGCCACTAGGACAGAGGTTCTCAACCTTTCTAGTGCCGTGATCCCATTGATAACATTTCCCACGTTGTGGGGACCCTTTGTAGCCTGGGTTGTCAGCACCCAAGGCAAGGGAAGTAATTTGCACCCCTAACTCGCAGACATTTAGCGCTCCCTGAGTTCCTTCCACTCGTACAGAATTAAAACACTTTATGATTTTAGGATGTACGCCTCTTTCTCTTTGTTCTCCTTTCTTTCCCTTTTATCTCCCTCTACCCTAATTTCATGTTTTTTTCCCCATCTCTCTCTCTATCCGTTTTTCTTGTTGTTTCTCTTATTCTTTCTCTCCCTTTTTCTTTGTTCCTCCTCCTATTTTCCTCTTTTCCATGTATTCTCTCTTTTTATTCCTTCTCTTACTCCTTGTTGAGGTGAGGGGATTGGGATGAGTGGCAGTGCTGGCAGGGAGTTGAGATGACTGGCAGTGCCGGTGAAGGGATGGCATGAGTGGCAGTGCTGGGGAGTGGTGATAAGTGGCAGTGCTGGGGGGATGGGATGATTGGCAGTGCTTGTGGGGAGGGGATGGGTGGCAATTCTATGGAGGATGGGATGAGTGGCAGTGCTAAAGGGGGCGATAGAATGAGTGGCAGCCCTAGGGGGATGGATTGAGTGGCAGTGCTGGGGGGGATGGGTTGAGTGGCAGTGCTGGGGGGATGGGTTGAGTGGCAGTGCTGGGGGGTGGAATAAGTCACAGTGCAGGGGGGGATGGGATGAGTGGCAGTGCAGTGGACGGATGCGTTGAGTGGCAATGCTGGGGGGGTGGGATAAGTGGCAGTGCTGGGGGTAGGTGGGATGAGTGGCAGTGCTGGGGGGTGGAATCATTGGTGGGGGTGGGGACTGGGTTCAGTGGCATTGCTGGGTGCCTGGATCAGTGACACTTACTGTCAGTGTCTACTTGGTACACCCTGCATAGCTCCGTCTCTCTCTCTCCCTCCGCTCCATGTGTCTCCAGTTAGGAGATGCAGTCTCCTCACACAATGATCACAACCTCCTGCAGCTCCTCCCCATCACTGTACGGGGTCAGCTGACCCCAGTCATGCAATGAACTGAATGGGCGGCCGCAAAGAGGCTCAGTGGGCGGCCGGGGGCTCCAGGAACAGCCCTGCTGGGTGGCCGTGAAAAGGCTAGGAGAGTGGCAGGGGCTCTGAGAACAGCCCCGGCGACCCCTGGCAAATCCGCATTTGACCACCTAGGGGGTCCTGGCCCCGAGGTTGAGAGCCACTGCACTAGGATGATGCTACAGCTCTAGGTCTATCAGTATTAAATGTATGTGTGTTTTACTAATATCTATGAAGTTCTCTCAGAAGGACAGTATGCAGGTGATTTACTAAAACTGGTGGACACAGACTCTGGTACAGCTGTGCATAGTAACCAATCGGCTTCTAGGTTTTAGACTAGGTTCACAATGGAGCGCTTTGTCATGCGATCTGAGAGATCAAATCGCATGACAAGTCACAGCCTATTGGCAGCAATGGCACTGTTCCAATTGGTCCGACACTGATTTTCTAGCGCTGCACCAATTTGCAATAGTAGTTCCTGCACTACTTTTGCCGATTTCAGGTACAATTTCAATTGACATCTCTGCATGAAGCCACACAGATGTCTATCAAGTAGCACCCGAAATCGCGCTGACCTTGCTACTTTGAAATCGCGCTACTTCAAGTGAAGTAGCCGCTATTTCAAAGTAGCATCAATGTGAACCAGGGCTTATTATCAAGGCTTAACTGAACAAACTGAAGTTAGAAGATGATTGGTTACTATGCACAGCTGCACCAGATTTTGTATGCACCAGTTTTAGGAAATATCCCCATTAGTGTTGAGCGAACCCGGACTGTAACGTTCTGGTCCGTACCGAACTTTGGGGTGTCCGGGACCGAGACCCGAACACGGACGTTTCAAAAAACGTTTGGGTTCAGGCTCTGGGTTCTGGTACTTAATCACGCATGTTGAATAGCTGCAGGGCAGCCAATCAACAAGCGTTTCACTGGTTTGCCCTTAGAAGCCATCACAGCCATGCCAACTAATGGCATGACTGTGATTGGCCAGTGCCTCATGTGACCCAGCCTCTATATGAGGCTGGAATCACAGTGCTGCATGTCACATGCTCTTGGGTTAGTGTAGGGAGAGGAAGCTGCTGGCGTTTTTGTGAGGGACAGATTGCAGACATTTTAACATCTGATCCTGCATCCTGAGATTACTACTACTGTTGCTCTGAGGGACAGATTGCAGAAATTTGAGATTTCACATACTGCTGCTTTGAGTGAAAGATTGCAGATCAAACCCTTCATAACACAACGATCGTTACGATCGTACACAACGATCAGATTGTGGGATCGTACACAACGATCATATTGTGGGAGTAATTTGAGATTTCACATACTGCTGCTTTGAGCGATCTGACTGCACTAGGTAGAGGCTTCTGCTTAGAGGGACAGATTCTTGTTCAAAAATCATCTCCTAGATCTAAAGGGAGAGGTTTTAGCTGCAGCTGTAAGTGACACATTATTGTTCAAAAATCATCTCCTAGTTTATTTGATTTTAATTTATTTTCCCTATCCCCATTTTTTTTATAGGGTACTTGCCCTACTCTTACCCCCTATTTTACTTCCTTTTGCAGCCCTCTAGCACTTGCCAGGACTTTGTTACAGCCATTTTTGTGCCTAAAAGTTCGGGTCCCCAATGACTTCAATGGGGTTTTTGGGTCCGGGATAACGTTCGGGCAACGTTTGGTGCCGAACCATAAATGGCAATTTCCAAAGTTCGTTCGGACCCGCAGAACCCGAACGTCCAGGTGTTCGCTCAACTCTAATCCCCATATACGTTTAAATGTCATGTACTTTGATGAAGAAAATATGCATGCAGGTGGATGGCTTTGTACATTCTGTTGAGGGTCCCTGGGTCTAGAACAAATAGAAAGTGGGATGGAGCTTAATCCATTCCACACATTTGCTTACATGAAGAAAAAGTTAATGCATAGTTTATAATAAAGCTCTGAAGAAGGAGAGAGGGAGTTATCCGCTAAATAGGTCTCAACTCCAGACTAATAGACAGGGGACACATGGAGGGCCCTTCCTATTGAAAATGGAAGAATGTTCCAATTACTTACTCTCCTCTAATCAAACTGGCTTTTCTTAATCTTTAAAGGGGTGCAGACTCTAACTATGTCATCATCATATGTAAAGCTTTCTCCACTAAAAACTACAGCTACCAGCATTCTATGCTCCTTGAAGAAGCCAATGTGGGTTGATTATGTTTTAAAAATTTTGGATTGCTCTGATCTACTAGAGTGGAGTTGATTGACAGCCAGAAGAACAACATGTGGCAACAATGAAATTTGGATCTTGGGCACTTCTTGATAGTGCTGAAGGACTCTGTAGGGTGAAGTTTAGACTCATTGACTTGCATTATCACAAGCTTTGAAAGTAGGAGTCACAGCAGTTACACAGCAGGGTTGTTAAATAGTGTAATTTTGTACCAGTTTAACAGATAAATATTAGATTTTGCCTTGATTACACAATAAACTAATGCAAAGAACATTATGAATGAGCTAGGCAAACCACCATTAATGAATAGGATGTAATTATATGGCTTTATATGGGATGTGACAACTAACAGGTATAACGTTATTTTCCTTACTTTGTTAAAATTATGAAAATAGTATACTTTTTTGCTTCTTTTGACAATGATATCCAAATTCTACTGAAGCCTCAAGCCACAACATGGCTGGTTATCTCTTGACCTGCAAAATGGCACACACTCATGCATAGCTTTTTGAACCCATATTAAGGATCAAATGGTGATTCTCCAGTCTATCTTATGAAAAACCCGCCATAGGGTTAACATTAATGGCAAGCTGTCATAACAAGCACAAAACTGTAGAGAAAATAAACAACATGTAAGTGAGGGGTCTGTTGAAGGTCTGAAATCTGGGCCAGATTGATCTGTCTTTATTTTCCTCACTCAAAAAGCTGTCAGCCTCTCCCGCTGGCATGCAGACATTTCTCCTGGTGCTATACAAAGCTGAAAGGTTCCTTTTAATGGTGCCAGCTGATGCCAGAGCCATTACTTGTAATGACCTGTCAAGAAAAGGTACTGAAATTGTGACTAAAGACCCAAAAACAGAAAACGTATAGTGAGTGTCATTTTTTAGCACGGCCACACTTGTAGCTGAGATCCATCAGCAGAAGTTTCTGTGAATTCAAGTCAAAGCCCAAATTGCTCTCTAGCTTTAACAATATCATGTTACCCTAGCCATGAAATTTCAAACTCTTTTTATATCTGTTTTATAATACTTCTATAAAATATTTTACAAATAGGCAAATAGTCGTTTAAGGAGTACCCCGACACATTACTTACAGAGCTCTTTTCAAAAGAGATAGCACAGCAGAGGTTGTTTACTTTCAGACTCTTTCTCTATAACTGAAACATTGTACAGGAGTCCTTTAAAACCCAACTCCAGGCTTGCCTGTCCTTCCCCTGTGCCCCTCCTCTCCCCAGAAGCCCCCATCTTCAATGTGGTTTTATACTTTCCTTTGAGATGTGATTGTTCATGCTATATGTCATTTGCATGCATGTGCCCAAATCACCAAGCATAGGGCTGCCTAAAGAAGGAAAGTAAGCAGAGGGCTGCAGATGATGTTAGAAACCAGAAAGGTAGGGAAAATAAGTCTTGGGAAAGGTCTTTCTTTTTTTTAAGTTAATACTTTTTAACATAATAGGTAAGCAACATCCTTTTTTCAGCAAAGCAGACAAGGATAGGCAGGTAAACAAAAAATGGCACTTAGAGAGTCACCAGCTGGCTGGATTTAAATCCCGTTGATGGCACGCATATATGTAGGCTCTTGGCGAGCAGGCTTTAATGCTGAGAAGCTGCATATATGTGGCCCTATGTAAACACTTTTCTGTGCTGAGAGCGTGCGCTCTGCATGCTCCCGGCACACTTACCAGTGGGGATGGGAGAGCTCACGATATCACGATACATACTTGCAATCAGGAGCTCTCTGATCATGTGACTGCTGTGACAGCCAATCACAGTAGCCACATGACCAAAATGCCTGCCTCTGCTTGCCGGCATTTAGAAGCTCTTAAAGGGCAGCGGGAAGAGGTTAAACTACAAGATATTCATATGCCATGTTTCATATTTTATCAACTACAAATATTTTTAAAATGTTCTTTTTTTTTTTTTAGTTCTGATTACAATAAAGAAAATAATTATGAGCCACTATACATTTCCTTTAACATGGGCCTGAACTAAAAAAAAGTATAGATTTGCTATATAAAACATCTAAAAAAGCTCGACACCCTGGGATTTTTTCTACCCTTTCCCTTAAATTCCTTCTGAAAAATAGCAGTACACTACCTGACATGTCATAGCTCCCAACTGTCCCTGATTTCGAGGGACTGTCTCTGATTTGGAATAAAGTCCCTCTGTCCCTCTTTCCTCCTCATTTGTCCCTCATTTTGGTCTCATCTATATCATTACATATAACATGCCCTATTTATGCCACCAGAAACCACGTCCAATGGGGTAAAAAAAAGCGCTTGTGAGTTTAACTAATCTTTTTTTTTTTTGTATAACTCTCTTTTAAGTGGGCATGGCAGGGGTTGTGTCCTATGCCTACATACTTTTGTTAATAGGTGTCCCTCATTCCCATCTGAAAGAGTTGGGAGGTATGGTCATGTGACTACATAGGCACTCCTGTTCTGTAGTTTCACAGCTGTATATTTGCAGCTTGAGATCTAAGGCACTGCTGCCTCTGACTCCTGGGCTCACAAGAATTGGACTGAGATTGTGTGATGTCATATCTCTGCTGTTCACAGTTCTCCTTGCATGGGCGAAAGCTGCACTTAAGAACCTGCAGTGCATGAATCTTGTTGCTTCTCATTCATTTATTCTTTCTCCACAACTCCTGTTGGTTCTTAATCATCATCACTGTCGTTAGGTCACCAGTCATCAGGATAAGTTGGTGAGCTGCACTCCGCGGTACAAAACTAAATAAACTTCTCCCCTTAGGCTTCTCCAACTGATGCATTTCACTAAGAAATAACTTACTGTAGTTCAACCTTTATCAACCTATTTACCCTCTGTGAACCCTTGAAATAATTTTCAGTTCTTAGGGAGCCCCTGCAAAAATAATTAAAGTAGTTGTAAAGCCTTACATATACCCAGTGAAGGAACTGTCTACAGGAGATATACAGAGATGAAACAAATCCTCCCACATAAGTTGTACCTGTTTATCTGCATCTTCTCTTCTTATCCAAACTGCCAAATTTATAACGCTTGTTTGATACTTTTGAAAAAAGGGGGCGGAGAGTTGAAGTGGCACTCTGCAGAGCTCAGTGAGGAGAGCTTTGAGAGCTGATTGGGGAGAAGAGACACACCCCCTTCACACAGCTAACAGGAATTGAGCTGAGGCTGTCAATCTGCTGGAGCTCCCTCCCCACCAATTTTTCTCTTGGTATCAGGAAAACATGTCAGAAGGGATTCATCCTGATAGCAGAGGAATGAAGTGGCAGACAGAAATGACACAGAAATAGTACAGTAGCCATTAACGTTATTGACTGTGAGTCAAAGGTGTGCACAGCCTATTGCATTAAGGTGTGCACCCCAAAGCTCAAACACATATGCGTGTGTGCATGTGTATATGTACTGATGGCGTCACTAGGGTAGAAATTAGTGTCAGTAGTTTTTACTTTAATTTTTTACAATTTTATTTTTTTTTCATTTTTTTTTTACAATGTTTTTAGCAGCCCCATTAGGGAGCCTTGGCGAAATATCAGGGGTCTAAACAGGGGGAATCTGCACCACACAGGGTGATTAGGTGTGTGCACACCTTGTGCACACACCTATGCTGAGTCGATCCATACACCACTCAGGCTTTTCAAACTGACACGTATCACACTAAGATATAACTTAGTCCAGCTTTTCTCAACTTTTTAACCCTGGGTGAACCCTTGAAATAACTTTTAGGTTATAAACATGATTAAATCACAGCACATTAGCCACTCCATGGTGGTGGTCATTGGGAGAGGTTCCATATTGACACTAGTGGTCAGTAAGAAGAACGTTGGCCATTTGGAGAATCCCCCTTACAGACAGCTAACATGATCATTGTTGTCTATGGTTTGTTACCTGGGAAAGGGTAGAGAAAGCTACACTGGTCCCACACCACTGGCATTGCCAAGTGGTATTGGTGTCAGAGATTTGCAGGCACCATTAGGCAGGAGATCAGTTCACTCACCACTGCTCAAGGAACCCCTAAAAACCATAGGAGGAACCTTGTTTGAGAAAGGCTGGCTTAGTCTCTGTGACTAAGATCTATCAGTAGTGAAATGACGGAGCTATAGGATCCTAAGCTGAGCATGGATTAAATGTATGTTAAGGTTATTTTGAACCATGACCTGGAATTCGGCTTACAAACTTTTCTTTATGTATGTTTTGGAGGGTGGGATTAAGTTGGAGCAATTATGATAGCAATGAGGAAAATATCAGCTGGTGGGAGCCAACAGGCAATACTGGTGAAAGACACCTATGTCCTCTGCTTGCCATTTTGGTCACAGCTTCCATAGGACAGGTCCGCTTTAAAAAGTTAATACAAATATGTCACATGAATAGATGAAAACTTAGATGGCAACATTTTTTATTTAGCCAATAAGAATGACAACACACACATACAAATACACTCACCAGTATGCCAGATATAAATAGGATTTCATTTTAGCTTTTCCTGAGACTCTCTGATAGACTATCTTGTCTTCTCCTTGTCTAGAGGGGTTTCATCAACCTTTTCCTCCATGTCTGGCCCATGGGAAGTCAATGGCATTATAATGAATTAGAGCATTAAGTATGCAGCCTTCATTTGTGTGCGTTTCACATCTTGCAAGAAAGTATTGAAATAAATTATATTCCTGGTAGACTAAGCTGATAAAATGATACCCTCTAAGAACACAGATATTAAAAAATTCACTTCAGTGCTGCTGGCCACTTATTAATCAGAAGGCAGGAAAAAAGTAAAAGGAAGGAAGACATCCTTTACTGAAGGAAGACCGAGTCTCTCTGTGCTGCAAATATAAAAATTGATCTTAATTAACTTACAGTATTTCTGGACTGAAAAAAAAAAATCTAATTTGGAGCAGCGATTGATGGACGTTCAAAGATGCACAATACCTGATCTTTAGATAATAGGACTTTTTAAAGGAACCTGTCAAGATAAAAATGTAGAGATTCCATTATGACTTATTTTAAAAGCCCAGCTCTAGGCCCAGTCCCTCGACCCTAAGTGCTGCCCGCTTCCCCCCCGGAGCATCTGCCCAACCCCACCGATTTAACTCAACTTTCTGGAAAGGTATGCTTAGCTTTCCATAAAGTCTTCAGGCTGGTCATGCAATGCATGGGGTCCCCTTTTTTCATCCAATCTTCTCTTGGTGGTGGGCAGTCCTGGATGATGAAGAGTTACAGTTATACATGAAGGGTACTTTGGGGATGCCTCTTTTGGGGGAGGGTCCATGTTTTTCTTTGCATTTTCTAGGGTTCTTTGCTATAGAAGCAAGGAAGCAATACAACCTCTGTAGTATATTACTATGCCTTTACTAAATAATGCTGTACACGCAAGCTGTTACAATTATAGGAATACAGGGTGGGCCATTTATATGGATACACCTTAATAAAATGGGAATGGTTGGTGATATTAACTTCCTGTTTGTGGCACATTAGTATATGTGAGGGGGGAAACTTTTCAAGATGGGTGGTGACCATCGCGGCCATTTTGAAGTCGGCCATTTTGAATCCAACTTTTGTTTTTTCAATAGGAAGAGGGTCATGTGACACATCAAACTTTTTGGGAATTTCACAAGAAAAACAATGGTGTGCTTGGTTTTAATGTAACTTTATTCTTTCATGAGTTATTTACAAGTTTCTGACCACTTATAAAATGCGTTCAATGTGCTGCCCATTATGTTGGATTGTCAATGCAACCCTCTTCTCCCACTCTTCACACACTGATAGCAGCACCGCAAGAGAAATGCTAGCACAGGCTTCCAGTATCCGTAGTTTCAGGTGCTGCACATCTTGTATCTTCACTGCATAGACAATTGCCTTCAGATGACCCCAAAGATAAAAGTCTAAGGGGGTCTAAAAGTCTAAGGATTATAGTGTGGGATTGTTTTTCAGGAGTTGGACTTGGCCCCTTAGTTCCAGTGAAGGAACTCTTAAGGCGTCAGCATATCAAGACATTTTGGACAATTTCATGCTCACAATATTGTGGGAACAGTTTGGGGATGGCCCCTTCCAGTTCCAACATGACTGCGCACCAGTGCACAAAGCAAGGTCCATAAAGACACGGTTGAGCAAGTTTGGGGTGGAGGAACTTGAGTCCTGACTCCTGACCTGAACATTTGGGATGAATTAGAGTGGAGACTGTGAGCCAAATTTTCTCCCCAACAGTGCCAGACCTCACTTCTAGAAGAATGGTTAAATATTCCCATAGAAAAACTCCTAAACCTTGTGAACAGCCTTTCCAGAAGAGTTGAAGCAGTTATAGCTGCAAAAGGTGGGCCAACTCAATATTGATGGGATTGGGATGCCATTAAAGTGCATGTAATTTTGACTATATAGTGTATTTAACATCAATATAATTTAAGCTTTTATTTAAGCTCTTCACTTTTTAAAAGGCCACTTACACACAGGATTGTCAACTGCAAAGTATTAATGGAGGTGTTTTAGTGCACTCAGTAGGGACAGGTGCAGTGTCCAGCCCTGCTGTTTGTAACCTGTCAAAGTCTGTGGCAGAGTGACACTCGCATTAGGACCCTATGCATTGGGGCAAATGCCTTCATCTAATTGGATGCAGGTGCTGTTCAGGAGACAATTGTCCGACAAGCGACTGAGCTATTGACTTTTGTCCAGTGGAGCCAGCAAGGCCATGCTCTGTTGGAATTTTGGCCAAGCCAGCAGGAATTGGCTGAAGTTCAAGCAGTGTATGGCCAGCTTTGCTACTATGCACAGGTAATCTAATTTACAGCTGTAACAAATTGCAGCAAGGTGCCATCGAATATCTGGTTATTTTATTGCTCTCATTTCTCCAGGTGCCAGGAGCGGTGTACTTTCAATAGAATCCCCCAGATAAATTTGCCACGAGCTAGAAAATAATGATGCGTCCCCGTTACATTTAGCACAATGGCGGGCCCACAGCTCAGTGTCACACTCTACATATCATTTTCAGTTTACTATCGTTTAAACTTTGCGTCCAGCAACAAGCCGGGGACGTGGTTTCCGGTGGCATAAATTGGTTTGTGAAAAATTTATGTACACTTTTCTGGCAGTGACAGAATTTAATCTTCTTTGTATTGAATCTTCATAAGGTACAAAACAATGTTAATGAGAAATTTTAAGGGTGCTTTGAATTCATCATAGTAAAAGACAAATAGCGTCGCCTTCTTTTTAATTCCTGTAAACCTTGCGGCGCAAAAATAAAATAAATCTCCAGCGGGTGAAGCTGCTATTGGTTTCAAGGACAAGACAACGTGTTGGTTTGAAATTCCAAAGCCTTTCTTCTTGCAGATTCTCTATGTAAACAGACAAGTTAAATAATATATCTTCAGGTGGTTTAGGCCGCGCTGCGGGGACACTTATGAATATTTAGCGTTAAATATGTCGCAGATGTGAAATGAGAACAAATTTACCTTGCCTAGCAGTGCTGTGTGGAACTTATTGTATTTGTTGTATTAGGGTCTGTTCACACATTGAGAACATTAAAGTACTGAATGTAATACAGACGCATTACTGTAATGCTTGACAACGTTAAATGCATTGGTGCCATTCATTCTGCTTGAACCAGCTGCTGAATGTTACTTTGCCATTATACTGGTCTGAAAAACCCATCCGTTTTGCTTCGCCTCTACATTTTTGCAGTGTTTGAACCCCCCCTGAAACGCGTTGGATTTTAAATGTAATTTATGTTTGGAATAAACTTTATTCTGGACTCAAACATTTTGGTGTAGAATTTCAATTCCATATTTAAGAATTCATTCTGAATGGCTGGGGTGAGGCACTATTAAAGTATATCCAAAGCTAAATGTGTATTTTCTTTTTTACATAGAGTAAGGGATGATTAAAACTGAAATTCCCTTTACCCTCCTGTACTGAAATTGCTTATTTCACTGATAATGTGAGCTTTTCGCAGTGTGCATTATAAGATTTAGCAATAAGATAGAGCCCACCTCATTTCTTGGATGAAGGGCGTCCAACATCATCTAGCCCCTTCCTTCTCAGCAGTGGCGGCCCATCCATTAGGGGCACGCGGGCGCCACCCCTCCATCCATGCATCCAGCCCCCTAATCTACATGCGGGGCACCGGACACATGGATTCCAGTGGGGTTTTTTTTTTAAGCATGTGATTAGATCCTGAGGCTCTAATAGGCTTCAAAAAAGGGTGGGCTTGGTGCGCAGAGCACTGCTCCATGAGCCCACCCAGTTGTGTGACAATAGCAAATGAACATTCGCTATTGTCACACTGATTGTCATGCCGGCCAATCAGGAAGCGGGTCTTAAGACCTGTCACCCGATTGGCTGAAGGGATAGGCGATCCTATTGGCAGCCTAGGAGGAGGAGGGAGGAGATGCATGGGTACCATGAGGAGACGCAGGAGAATGTGCTGCCCGTTGCCTGGAGGCAAGCGACCGGCGTCAGGGGGTGCGGTGGGTGCATTGTTTGCCACCCCCCCCCCCCCAAAAAAAACACCAACGGCCACTGCTTCTCAGTTCTACTGTCCTTAGCCCACCCCCTTCATTTAATGGATTTGAATTCTTTCAGTTATGGAGGTTCAGCATCAGATGTTGGCGTCACCTTGGGCAGTCTGCTTGCAAATGTAGCCTTCCTAGGAATTCTCACATCTCCAAATTAATATTCACATATCCAGGCTTTTTGACATATGTATAACTTCTCCTAAGAGCCAACACATTACATCAGGGGTTAGGATTACTAGTAACTAACAGAACCACTCCCATACTAACATACAACCAGCACTGGTCATATTTCTTAGGTCCCCAACTGTTAAAAGTGACACTTAAGGTTCTCTTGGATCCTGGCCTATTCTCGTTATTAATCTAACCATGTATATTTTAAATTTTCTGTACAAGATCAACCTGCCTGCAAAATGATGTACCCCCTTGAATAGGGTTGCCACCTGTCTGGGATTCACCAGGAGAGTTCAGGTTTTCAGTCCCCCTGAAACCCGGACACATTACTCAGACATGAATGTAGCTCGGAACAGGGTCTGACAGGAGGTGAGCGGGCACTATGTGTGCTGCATCCCAAAGGTGCCCCAGGTCTCTTATCCTACAGAGTATGCCAGGGGTCTCCAAACTGCTGCCCCAGGGCCGGATGTGGCCCTTTGCTAGGCTTAATCCGGCCCTTGAAGCTCTATTCTTCCATATGATATGAGGTGCTATTCCTCCCCCTTACACCAACAATGGGGCACTATTTCTTCCACTGATACCAGTGATGGGGCACTCCTATTGATCACTAACATTGAGGCCATGTTTACCCTCACCAGTGCAGGGCCCAGGACATTTTCTACCTCCAATGGCCACAATGCGGCTCCCTTAAAGTCTAAAGGACAGAAAAATGTTTGATGTGCGCCGCAAAAGTGTTCGGTTTGGCTTAAAAACAAAGTGGCAACCCTACCCTTGAAGTCTATTTGTTTCTTTTCTCTTTGTATTATGTTGCCTCTTACCCTTTGTATATTAACCTTTTTTCAAATAAAAATGTTTTAAAAAAAAAGGATTATTTAGAGGAATACTGAGGCAGAGCGCTGTGATATTTTAGGAGGATATGTACAGAACCCTGATGGCTCCTCCCACCAGCCATGATCTGTCTACATTGAATAGGGAATCACAGAGACCCAGGGATGTTGTCTCTCGGTTTAGGTTTAACAGTGAGGTATGTAATGAAAATGCAAAGGTTTAATTAAAAAAAAAAAGTTATTAACATGCTGATGGGGTGGGGGACCGGGTAAGGCAAAATGTAAACAAGTGAAATTTAAGCTTTAAGACACCTTTAGGCACCGTGTGTCCCATTGGAGAGATTTATGTTCACTTTATGTCCTTTAGACAGAGAGAAAAGCAACAGAAAATTTCTCCAAAGTGAGGTGAAGCAGGTTTTCTGTTCCTGGTGACAGTGCAATCATTTTTCTGTTACCTTCAGTCACAGTGAAAGGATATCAGGACAAATGGAGAGGGTAAATTTTCACAGTGGGGACACAGATATGACTAAAAAACTAACAGGCGTTCCAACAATTCTCTAACAAAACTCTACCTCTCTACCCTACTCTAATCAAAACTTAAAGCATTACTAAACCCAGGACCCTGCATTCACTATATCTGCTCTCCCACAGTACACAGAACATGGAAATGCAATTATTTTAGTAAATATAAACTGCTAAATACATTTTCTCATCAGCAGTATATAGCAGTCTTGTGACTTCTATCAGTGTCTGGTTAAAGCTTATAGGAGTTTTCATTCTCCTCTGACTGTCCTATGAGGCTGCAGGACCCCTGACCCTCTGTCTGGACAGTGCTGATTGGCCCTGTGCTGATCACATGCACTCTCTCAAGAAGAAAAAACTCTCTAGCAATACACACCAAGCTTGTCCCCAAGACATTCATAGAGTTCATAGCTTCTCATGAATGACAGAGCAGAACTCAGCCTGACTCTATTTGGTTCCGAAAATAAGATGGGACGTTCTCATACCACTGCCAGGACACAGCACTGCATAGTGTATGTAGCTGAGGCTACATACAGTTAATACAGAGTGCCCAGCAAGCACACTTGTGCAGTATATAGTTTATCCCAAATTAACTATTTTTTAACAAAAATTTTAATTGAAGCACCACCCCACTACTAAGAAGTCCAGATACAACTTTATTTGGTTAAAAGTCAGGGGTGTCATCTAAAACGTGTCCAACACATTTTGGGGCCTGTGTTTGTAATTCAAATTGGAAAAAAATGTAGGTCCTGTTCACTTCTAGTTTGTTCATATTGTTCTCATTCAAGTCCTGATGAAGGAGATGCTCTTGGATCACCTGAAACATGTTGACTACTTTTTGGATTGTACCCCTTACTTTAAGTGGAATAAAGTCGTATCTAGACCTCTTCGCAGTGGTGCGGTGCTTCAGTTTCAGATTTTGTTACATTACACTACAAGCCAAGGTGACTGTAGAGATCCTCTGGGGTGTAGAAGCTGCCTGCCAGGGGATCCAGATCATTTACAGCAACATCAATATTTTATAACAATACCAGTGAGATAACCCTACGGGTCCAGTGCTATGTTTTCACTTTCCTCAAGCACATGAGCTATTTGAAAGGGACATTAAACGTGGAGTTACTGCAGGCTTTAATTAGCTCTTGTATTAACTAACCTTAGTATGTTCACTATATTGTCAAAAGTATTGGGACACCTGCCTTTACAAGAACATGAACTTTAATGGCATCCCAGTCTTAGTCCGTAGGGTTCAATATTGAGTCGGCCCACCCTTTGCAGCTATAACAGCTTCAACTCTTCTGGGAAGGCTGTCCACAAGGTTTAGAAGTGCATCTATGGGAATGTTTGACCATTTTCCCAGGAGTACATTTGTGAGGTCAAACACTGATGTTGCATGAGAAGGCCTGGCTCGCAGTCTCCACTCTAATTCATCCCAAAGGTGTTCTATGGGGTTGAGGTCAGGACTCTGTGCAGGCCAGTCAAGTTCCTCCACCCCAAACTCACTCATCCATGTCTTTATGGACCTTGCTTTGCTTTGCTGTGGTCCAAATCATTTGGTGGAGGGGGGATTATGGTGTGGGGTAGTTTTTCAGGGTTTGGGCTTGGCCCCTTAGTTCCAGTGAAGGGAAATCTTAAGGCGTCAGCATACCAAGACATTTGGGACAATTTCATGCACCCAACTTTGTAAGAACAATTTTGGGATGACCTCTTCCTGTTCCAACATGACTACACACCATTGTACAAAGCAAGGTCCATAAAGACATGGATGAGCAAGTTTGGGGTGGAGGAACTTGATGGGCCCTCACAGAGTCCTGACCACAACCCAATAGAACAAATTTGGGATGAATTAGAGCGGATTCTGCGATGTCAGGCATTCTTGTCCAACATCAGTGCCTGATTAAACCCTACAGACTAAAGCCCCGTACACACGGTTCGACGATCGCACGTACGATCGCGTCGAATCGTATGTTGGCTGTTGTATGCAGCATACTGACTGCACTACACGATCGTATGGCCGGGGAAAGAATGTTCAGGTGATTGTAATTAGCATCCAGCCATTCCTGACTTTGGGCATGCGTGTTTTGCACAATACAACTTTGTTGTACCAACTGCTCTGTACGCACGATACAACGGTCGTGTGAGAGCTTGTTGGTACGACCAAGTTTTCTAGTCTGCTCATACAACTCCCTTGTACGACTGTCGTATGTTCGACTGTTCAAATCACACATACGAACGATCGATTTTGCATACAACGGTCGTGAGTACAACCTGTTGTATGCGATCGTCGAGCGTGGACTTGTAAGAAAGGGGCCGGTA
>BLSH010314285.1:602828-623853 GCA_018402905.1 Glandirana rugosa | reverse complement strand
GTTTCTGTGGCTGATTAAGGTGGTAATTAAACTCACTTGGTGCCTTATCTGCATTAAATTAGCCTCAGAACCTGTGTAATTCATATGTGTCCTGGATTAAAGGGATGATGTGGCTACCCTACTCTAGAGGTGTCCGCTATTTCATCACATGGGCAGTTCACTGCTTTCTTGGTGACTACAGGTATCCTATTGGGGGAAGAAACTTTCAGTTGATTATTTTGTTCTCTATGGCTAATTATTCAAACAACTCTGAGATAAAGTGTCACTTCTGCACAAGCATGTGCTTTGGCTTGTCGTCATATGCCATAAAATCAAGAGCTCTCAGAAATACAATCAGCAATATGCAATTAGCAGTAAACTTGGTAAATGGGCCCTTAAATGTGATCCGCTCCTTAGAGAGGCATTGTGAAACTGATATCACCTGAGCTGTGTTTTTAATGCTGTTCAATCATGAATAATTGTTTCTTCTTCCAGAAAAATCCAATCTCCCGTTCTAAGATAAAGGGCATGTACACCACACACAAGCGTGAAACACTACGGAATAAAATATTGTAAATATATGTATCTTACAGAAACTGAGATTGCTAATATTTACTTATATTTTTGCATTTTTATTTGATGCAATTTATAATGAAACCCATGGAAACACAAAAAATGCAGGTTTACGAGTATAGGCACATGTCAGCGTTTATAATGGTGTACACCAATGCAGTGCATTATAAAGGCCATTGCATCACAAACTCAACATGAGGTTTACTGCATTTTTATTGATTTCACTGAAAAATGTATTAAGTGTTGATTGAAAAGTATGAATCCAGCCTCAAAGCCAAAGCTTTTTTTTCTCTGTCTTAAAGACTTAATAGAATATTAAAGCAATTTCCCCTTTGAACAGCTGTCACTGGAACACTTACCCACATTGAAAGTTTTTCCCTTAGCTCTATAAGACAGCTCAAGATTTCCCATTACAGGAAACAAGGGGCACCATCCATCATGACATATAGGGGTTGATATACTAAAGGCAAATAGGCCTTGCACTTTGCAAAGTGCAGTTGCTCCAGAGCTAAGTAAGTGGGGTAAAAAAAAATTGAAGTGGGGTTCCCCCTAAAATCCAAACCAAATCCTTATCCGAGCATGCAACCTGGCCGGCCAGGATGGGGGGACAGGCGAGCGCCCCCCCTTCCTGAACCGTACCAGGCTACATGCCCTCAACATGGGGAGTATGGGTGCTTTGGGGCAGGGGGGGGGCTCTGTACTCCATGTTGATGGGGACAAGAGCCTCTTCCCCACAACCCTGGGCTATGGTTGTGGAGGTGTGCGGGAAGGGGGCTTATCGGAATCTGGAGGATCCCGACCCCCCCTATGTGAATTAGTATCAGGTAGATCGTACCCCCACTAATTCACCAAAAAGTGTCACAAAAGAAAAAACACAGGAGACAATTAGGGACAAGTCCTTTATTAAAAAAGAAAAAAAAAAGTGTCCCCCTTTGTAATCCATCCTCAATCACGGCGAGCGATGGACCCAAAAAAAAAATGCAACAGCTCCTCCTCCATGGGAGGGCTCCTGCCGACTGACTGCTGTTTGTTATGACAGTTTATTTATATGGAAGGGCGGGGTCACCCGGTGATGTAAGCCCGTGACCTGCCCCCTCTGACGTCACATGACGTCAGAAGGGGCAGGGTCGCTCATTTACATCGCTGGGTGGCCCTGCCCTGCCATATAAATAAACAGCGTGCAGATGGCAGAAGCCCTCCCAACGGGAGGAGCTGTGCGCGCTGTCAGGGCACAATGCATTATGGGTCACTCCTCAGGAGCGAAGTCGCTGTGAACGCCCCATAATGTTCTAAATTTGAGTCAAACGTATCCCTAGTTATGAGGAAAGTACTGAACTTATTCTCTCTGGAGAAGAGACGCTTGAGACGGGATATGATTTCAATGTACAAATACAATAATAGTGACCCCCACAATAGGGACAAAACTTTACCGTGCAAGGGAATATAAAAAGACACGTGCCCATTCACTAAAATTGGAAGAAATGCGGTTTAACCTTAAACTGCGTAGAGGGTTTTTTACGGTAAGAGCGGTGACGATGTGGAATTCTCTTCCACAAGCAGTAGTTTCAGCTGGGAGCATAGATAATTAAAAAAAACTATTGGACAGGCACCTAGACGACCGCAACATGCAGGGATTTACAATATAATATTGACATAAACGCACACACACAGGATGGACTTGATGAACCTGTGTCTTTTTCCAACCTCACAACTATGACATACAAGAATGAGATCAGATTGTTTTTACGATTATGGTTAACTATGAATATAACCTCTAGATAATCTCTTATCGGCATTGGATGGAACAGAGCAGTTGCCTCTAAAGGTATGGGATGTGATTGGTCTAACGGGGGCCTAGGCAGTGCATGGAGAACTGATAAAGGCTTCTGTTCATTACTGTTAAAGGTTACCATTAACCTTCTTTAGCCTGTAACTTTCTATCTTCAGACACAGCGTGTCCTTCATGGTGTACAAGTTATATGATTGTTAGACAGGAAATCATTTGTATTCTACAACTCACTGCAAACACTTGAGATGAAAGAGGGGTTTTAATTTTGTTTTATGATTAGGTGGCCTGGATTATTTTCATGGGTCAGTAATTGACCAGAATGTAATGAAAATCTATGATTGAAACCATTATAATCCATACATATAGCATCATGGCCTGCCTATGAGGGTGTATTCAATGGCACTTTAGCCCTTTGAGAATTTATAGGTTAGCAGATCCTGCTTGCTGGCCATATGGAAACATCATGAAGCTTCTTATATTACTTGGTGACTAGTACAATTATTTAATAAAGATTTTAAAATAAATACTGTTGGGATGAGTGTGCCTTCCCATACAAATATACATTTCAGCTACATTCCATGTCCTTTACATGTCACTAGGGCTGCAAGATCAAGGTAGTCCGTTTGTATCAAGGCATATGATAAGTGTTATGGATCAGTGTTGAGGATCAGTTTCTTCTCTTCTAAACTGCCAGTCCAGGGCTGGTGGGGGGTATTAATGTGTGATTTTGTGAATGAGTTCACATAATACAAAAGCTTCTGTGAATGGGCAGCAGAGGGGAGAGGTAGGTATAGCTGTTGTGTATGCACCTCTTCCCTCTCACAATCATAGTGTATCCTCCATGAGTGTGATAAACCTATCACATATAAGTAATAGAAATATGTCCCAGAGGTGACATATTCCTAATTGAACTTAACTCATAGTGTGCCTGCACTTTTTGCATAGTTGCTGAATTCCTGGAATTCAGCTTAAAGTAGGTCAATAGAAACGATCAGGGGATGAGTGGTGAGGCATAGGTGGCTCCAGAAATGTTTTTGGGGAGAAGTGGTGGTGCTGTGTTCACATCAGCTCATCAGTTCATATAATACAAAGGCTTCTGTGAATAGGCAGAAGGGAGGAGTGGGCATAGCAGTTGCAGAAACTCTGCTCTTGAATAAACTGAGGCCACAGTGAGCAGTGTTGGAGCCCCAGAAGTTATCTTCCTGGTGCACAATAAACCTGTCAGATGTGAATATTAGAGATAAGTCTATGAGGCAGCAGGCACCTCGTTAGACTTAAAGTGTTACCAAACCCAAAACAGTAAAGTCTGTATATGCAGTAAAGCATGCGTGTTATACTCACTGTGGGTTAATCCTCTGCATTGTTAAAAATGCTGTTTGATCCTGACTTCTCTGATCCTCTCCTTCTTCTACAGTCCCCAGTCCATCTGCTGATAGAACAGAGCCTTGGAGACAGGTTGCACATACTTGGTTTAGTGTATATTGCTAGAGAGTTTTTTTTTCTTTGGAGAGTGCATGTGATCAGCACAGGGCCAATCAGCACTGCCCATACAGTGGGTCAGAAGTCATGCATCCTCATAGGACAATCAGGGGAGAATGAAAACTTCTCCTACAAGCTTTAACCAGACACTGATAGAAGTCACAAGACTGCTGATGAAAAAATGTATTTATCAGTTTATATTTATATTATATTTATATAGTTTAAAAATGCATTTCCATGCTCTGTGTTCTGTGGGAGACCAGATATAATGAATGCAGGCTCCTCGGTTTAGTAACACTTTAACTCATGGCATGCCTGCAGTTTTTACAAAGTAGCTGAATTCCTGGAATTCAGCTGTAAAAATAAAATCAAGCAGTAGCTTTTCATTATCAACCTCATGGCTTCCACAGAGCGCAACATCTTGCTTGTCAAGATGCAGGCAGGTATGCAGTAATGAAGAGGACATTGAAGGCACTGCCAAGTGCTGTAGTTTGATGGGTTAACCATTATACTCCATGGGAGCCATGGGTACATGGGTAGTGGAGAATTGGATGCCAGTTGTGCTACCTGCTACCATGGTTACCAGAAAGCCATGTGCATCTGGAATCTGGCCTTTTTCTTTTCTTTTTTTGTTCCTAGCAACAGAGAACAATTCGTTTCAGAGAGGCACACAGAGGAGGATTTTCTGAATGATGGAGGTAATAGGAATCTGCTGTAAGGTAGAGCTTTAACTTTCAAAAGTTTTAAGTAAATTCCAGGTTCGTTTTCAGACATGCATGGGATGACAGTTGCCTAATTGGACAGGTTTGTGTCAACCAGTGTCCATGAATAATGCTTATCTTACACTTAATTAAAGTGGTAGTAAACCCTAAAATCTATTTTTACCTACAGGTAAGCCTATAATAAGGCTTACCTGTAGGTAAAAAGAATATCTCCTAAACCTGCATGGTTCAGGAGATATTCGCCCTGCATGCAGCCGCTGACATTAGCGGCGCATGCGCTCTGACGATCCGGCCGAGGCGGCCGGCATCTCAGAGCTGGCTGCCGGTGCGAAGAGCTCCCGCGCGCATGCGCGGGAGTGACGTCACGCGGCTCCGGCCACTCACAGCGCCGGAGCCGCGTACCCGGAAGACAGAAGAGGACGAAGATGTCAGCGTCCTTAGCGCTGACCGACTCGGGCATCGGGGGCCTCGTTCTAAGGTAAGTATTTCATAATATGTTAGTATGCAATGCATACTAACATATTATGCGATTTTCTTGCAGGCTTTTTTTTTATTTTTATTTCAGTCAGCGGGTTTACTACCGCTTTAAGCAATCGCCTACAATCTTGCTGCTACTGCCATTGCAGGCAGACAAGAGCAGCTGTCAGTTATGGACAGTCAAGCCCAGTTGAAGCAATATTAATAGATATACAGTCATATAGACTTTGTATTAACAGCTTCCATTTTCCTGTTACAGCAGTTGTGAAGGGACTCCAAATATTAATGTGTAGAGCAATAATTACCAGCATTAGACCAGGTGCCCTCAGTAATGTAACAGACCTGGTCAGACACCTAACCTTCTCTGCAATACAAGTCTATGTGAGCCAACTTGTGATGATGGGTGTGACTGTTACTCTGCTCTGCAAGCACAAAGCACTGCAGTTGAAAGGAAAATATATTTTCTAGCAAAAATCACCAATCAAAATATGTGGGACACAGGACTATAAAGAGATAAAATGGTGTGGGATTTCAATTGGACTTTAAAGTGCATCTAAACGCATTTACAGAAATGTCATAGATAGAAGACTACTAGCCCTTATGTGTGAAGGCTGCATTTGTTTTTTATTTCAGGGTTTTTTGCTTTATTTTCACTGCTAGTAACACAGTTCTTGTCCCTAGAGTGATAGGGGTTGATTTACTAAAGGTAAAATAGACTGTGCACTTTTGAAAGTGCAATTGCACTCTGCAAGTGCAGTTGCCCCATATCTTAGTAAAGATAAGCTTCACTTTACAAAGAACACCCAATCACGTGCAAGGAAAATAAAAAAAAACAGCATTTTTGCTTGCACATAATTGGATAATGGAAGTCAGCAGAGCTCTCCCTCATTTACTATGGTCTGAAGAAACTGCATTTGCAGAGTGCAACTGCACTTTCAAAAGTGCACAGTCTATTTGCCTTTAGTAAATCAACCCCATAGTATCCATTTGCAGAGAAGCATTGTCACCCTAAGAATGGAAGTGTGTTAGGATTGCAGAACATCTCCTCCTATCCTCATCCCCAGAGCACAGAGTGGAGGTGTTCTGCAGACCAGAAGTGAGCTCTGGCAGGGCTGATATTGCTGTTTGGGATTTCAGTGCAGTACAGGCAGAAGGAGCATGCATTTAAGAATTTTGGCAGATCACAAGGTACTTTTGTGTACTCACAGAGTTTTTTTAAAGAGACAAAATATGGGGAAAGGTATGTGTAATATTAAGATATTATTTTATTTTTTTCTCAGACATACAACTTGTTAACATCTTCATCCTCAGGAAACTGTCACCTCTGTCTCTGGGCACACATATCAATCACTTCTAGGTGGTCCTTTCAAGTTACAATCACTTTCTAGCTGCCCCACCCAGATGATACACATTTTCTGAGCTTTCTGAGCTATTCTCATATAATTAGGAATCATACCAGTGATCCTCTCCGTAATACCATTTTTTTTGTTTTACAGTGCATGTTCAATAAATCAGAAAAGGTGAGGCAGCTCAGGACACAGCATTGTTGAGATAGAACACATAGATGCCGAACTGTCCTTGCATATCCAGGACAGTTCTTGATTACGTAAGGTAGATGGTACAAAAGTTCACCTCACTTGAAGTGTTTTTTAAACATTTAATGGTTAAGAGCATCAAATACAATTAATGCATTTCAAGGGGAAAAAAGCTTTGCGGGACTTTGAACACTGTTGTGGTTTAATACCATTATGGTATTCTTCATCAAGGCTTAACACGGATCTCTTGTGCATTTGTTGTAATTTTATTAACATTGACTGCTCAAGCCCTAAAGAAAGAAGGGGGGCTTTTTTACCTGAAATGTGTTGGCTGTATCTAATGCTCTTAACCTTTAAATGTTTCAATAAGTCCTTCAAGTGAGATGAACGTTTATACCAGGCTTTCCTCTGTACACATCCAAGAATTTCCTGTCCAGCGAGAGCTCCGTTTGTCACTATCAGAGAAGTAACAGCCTATCACCAGAACAGAGTCCACAGCAGAGGTGTTGCTAGGGGGTGGCTATTGGGGCTATAGCCCCCAGTCTGGGGCCCATTGCCCCGGGTCTCTTACAGGGTGGGTGCAGTTCTGCAATTAGCAGGTATGTCCCGGTCTGGAATGCAGACTGTGTGTATATATATATATATACACACACACACACATACATACATACACATGTATATTTATTACTATTATTAATTATTTTATTACATGTATGCCCGCTCAAGCGTATGTCTTTCTTTACTTCGCTGCTATGGGCTCTAGCCCCAGATCTTTTGTAGACCTAGCAACGCCCCTGGTCCACAGAGTCCAATAGAGTCTATTTCAATCCTGGATCTGGTTCTATGAAGGAAAAAATCACTTTTCAGTAGATCCCTCTGAACCAATCTTAAGTCATGTTGGCCCAGTGTTAACACACACATTAAGAATCCAGCACAGTTGGAATCTATGGACATCCAGTTGCATATAAGCTTTCATATGTTTGAATTCTATGTAGCCCTCCGTCAAGTTTAGATGGACATGCAGATCACATTACAAGACCAGGCAGAGTTGTCTAAGAAATACTTCTTGACCTTTTCCCTCCCAGGTCTGTAGTTGCATATATGAGGTGTGTCTAAAAAGTTTGGTGAACAGTATCATAAAACAAACAAAACAGAAGATACAAACAAATTACCTTTATTGGCCTTCAAAATAATCGCCATCCTTCATGACACACTTTTGGCAACGTTCATAAAGCTAATGGAGACTGTCAGCAAAGGCCTTTTAAGAAACCGCTGTCACACATTCTTGGATTGCCGCCGTGTCCTTATGGATGATGCCATTGTTGTCGAAGAAGGTGATCAACATTGTATTGACCTTGGACTTTTGCAGGTGACTCTTTTTGGGTCGTGGTAAAGATGGTGAACGCCATTCCATCGCATGCCAATTTGTATCGAACTGGTCTCATCCCCTGTGATGAAGGTTTGCAGAAAGGATGGATCCTCGTCACACATGGTAATGAAATCTCCAGAGGTTTCCATTAATTTTGCTTTCTGCTCGTCAGCTTGTGCGGCTCAAACCAGGAACAGATCTTCTGCTTACCCAAATCTTCATGGATGACGGTGAGCACCGTGTCCTTGCTAGTGCCCAATTCCTCCGCCATTAGTCGTAGAGTCAGTGGCTGATCTTGTGTCAGGATTTGTTGCACTCGCTCAATCATGTCTAGGGTCCCGCTTGTGGACGGCCGACCTGAACGTGGCTCATCCTCAGTTGTTTCCTTCACATTGCAAAAGTGTTTGAAGACATTTTCTGCTCACAGCTTCCATCCCATACACTTGCATCAACATTTCATTCGTTGCAAAACTTCATATTCAGTCATTGCTCCATTGCACTGTGACCCTACATCTCACACTGACTACGTTCAAATGCCCGGAGCGGGTTTACCCTGATGGTCACGTGTACTCCAGGCTAAGTGACGCTTCTGAACATGTCTCTGGGTAGCCATTCGTATACCATCTAGAACAACACAGCCTAGCTCTGCTAAGACCAGCCTTTCGCAAGCCCTATTTTCAGGTCTTGAAGGACCCTTGTTAAAATTAATTTATTGGGGGTCTATGAATTTGCCAGGTAGCATTGACGCAGACCTATGCAAGCACCATCAGAAGGGAGGTCAATCAGCCTTAGCTCAAGGAACCACCAGCTTTCTCTGGAATAACCCTAGGATTCCATTGAACCCTGGTTGAAAATGGCTGGCTTAGACAAAAGAAGTACACATAATAAAAGAAAAGGAAACTTTATCACAATGGATAAACACATTGCTTTATTTTAAACAGGATGATGTGATGGCAGGTTCACTTCAAGGTACAATAAAACCCAAACATCTTTGCAGCGATAAACTTTAAAGTAACTTTCTAGTCACTGAAAGTGACAGAAACCGCAACAGTGTACAAAGTCTCACAAAGCTTTGAACGCTGAGCTTAGCTTGGGAATCCACATATAGAACGATTCAATATTCTAACACAAAGTACTTTTTGCTGAAGAATAAATTGAATTGTCAATCAATAGAGGGTATTAGCAAAAGTTCAGGCGATGCTTTTTCTGTGCTAGACTGACAAGTCAGGCCTTTATTTTCTCCATTTTTTCTCTTTTAAACTACATTTTAAGTGTTTTCAGCATATCTGTTGGCTTTTAATTTCGGGATCAATTGTTTGTTTTACTTTTTGAGATTTGCAAGAGTTACATATCAATAAAGAGAAAGAAGTCTTTGTTTGAATTGCCTGTCCTTATTATGCTTGCTTTGCAGGATACATTTGATTTTATCTGTTTTACTTATAGAAGTTGTCTCTGCTATATCCTACAAATGATTCAACTCAGTTCCTTGCATTTTAAAGTAAAAGTCTACATTCCGCTTAGTATATTTTAAGAAGTTTGCTTTCTCGTATGCTAATACTTTTATTTGTTTCTTTTTTTTTTATAATATGCTATCTGTACCAAAGTCTACCTATTTTTTTTTTTGTTTTAATAACTAGGCCACTAATTCTAAAGATTGATATGTAGCTCACACTGCATGACTCCTCTTTTCTCTGGTGCTGTCTCCCATGAACCTACCCGCTCTGCAAACCGGCACTACTAATCTTCTAGGTTAGATGACGCCCAGTAGCATTTATCCCATTTCCTGGAGTGCAGGATGTCATGGGCAAACCCTATGGGGAAAGGAGGTGCATCACTATAGTGCACTGTATTTACATCACAGTGTTGCAAAGAATAGTGCTCATCACATCAGTTATTGAGGATCACCTGGAAAAGAGGACCCTTTGTGTCACATGATTGGCCTGAAGTCTTCTGATAAAAGTAATTCATATGCTAAAAAAGTAAAAAAAATCAGTCAGGGATTGGAGTGGAATAAAAGGAAATGGGGAGGACTAAGGGGCAGATGAAGTTGGGTTTTAAGTTGTTTGATTTTGGCACAATGTTGGAGGAGCTTAGCGAAGGGTGGAGCCTACCAAAATGGATATGGTTTTGTAAGGATATTGGTAGTTTTAATCAGGTAAGACAAGATTTCGGGCCTATGTAACCCAACAAGCAATGTACAGTGTCAACAAATGAAGCACAATGTATTGACAGCTTTCAACCCCACCATACATAGACATTCTTGGAAGTACATTTGGGTTTCAAAAGAGAAACCCATAAAAATGTAATCAATATGCAAATAGAATAGCTTTTAACTAGTATCTAGTATATTACTTAATGCATATCATATGATAGAAATTGGACCTCTATGTGTGTTATCAGGGTTAAGAACTTTCTGAAGTTTGTCAATGTCATAAGATGAATTATAGTTTTCCATCAGATTATAAATTGGGTCCTGGATCTATCTGAAACTGGAATTATTTATGTGGCCCCTGGCTATTCAGGGTTCAACACGACAGTATTATAACAGTAGAGCTGGGATAAGGAACACCAGTCTCTCATTATAGATAGAAACAAGACTTCTTATGGCTTTGCTAGGGACTTTATCATGTATATAATGTTAATGACAGCAAAGACACCATTAGACCAAGGGACAGCATGCATCACAGCTTCTTCAACAAAGGACAAAGCAAATGGAAGATTCTTGTTTGATTAGCTTACATTGCACATTTGGAAAGAATGATGTACACAAGCAGCCCACTGCATATTAGATTAATTTAATGCCAGCTAACAGAGCCCAATAGGTTCATTCCATTAGGAGATGTTTATAGGTTTTTTTTTTCAAAAAATTTTTTAAAAATTCCAAGTAGCATGCAGAATAGTTAGAATCTCTGCAATGTTTCTACTCTGTCCCCTTGGGAGAGATTTACCCTCACTTCCTGTCTACCAGGACAAGAAATGATGGGAATGGAAAAGGCTTTTAGATGCATGGTTTTGGTGCTATTTTTAACTCCATAAATTTGGCCTTTGAGTCCCCAAAATATCTTGGCTTTTATCAAATAACCACTCTAAAAGTAGATCTATACTCACCTTAGCTCCAGTGATTCCACTTTGGCAAGCTCCCTTGCTGGTACCAACATCTTTTTTCCAGCTTTTGCTGGGTTGGGAATCTTCCACCATCTTGATTGGCCAGGTCAGGATGACTAAACTCACTCCCATTGCATGGGTATTAAAGGGGTATTAAACCCAAAACCAAAATGTAATGTATTGCAGCTTACCAATCCTTAGATGTGGTAACTGCATTGGTTTTCTTTTTTTAGGCTTTTTTCTCTCTGTTTTCACCTGCTGATCTGGCCAGTGACACACATCCTGTATAAAAGTGTAATGATTGTAAGCACCCCTATCAGTAGTAAATGGTTTGTCTCAACCCCGTAACTGCTACATCTGCAGAACAGCTAGTTCTGTTGAAAAACAACAGACTTTCTGGAAGGATCACCAGGTGAAAATGAAGGAAATAAAGCCTAAAAAAGAAAACAAATGCATCCATCACATCTAAGTAACTGGTAAGCTGCAATATAATAAAAGCAGCTGAGTTCTAAATGGAAGGAGACTCTTTAGAGAATCCACCATGTAGTCAGTGAGTGGCAGCCCCCTGGGAGTTGCATGAGAAGGCTGAGACAGTCTGGGAGGAGAGAGAGCAGTCTGTAGAAGTCGGTGGGAGCCAACAGAGGGGAAGGAGAGCCATTAGACCACAGGACAGACTGGATGGGTCTGGAAGAAGGATGGGCTGGGAGTTGTAGTCAAAGGCCCAGCCAGCACCAATGTATTTTGCTACACAAGCGAGGATCCATGGTTTCAGTGAAGGAAACCTGCAATTCTTACCCACAAAGAGTGGTTCTGAGGCCTTGCAGGCGGCTGCAGCAGGCCTCACCATGTGCTAGCTGTGGTGAAGAGGAAGTGTCATGGAGGTCTGATAAATTTCCTTCAGACAAGGAGGACAGGTGTAACAGTCATCAAGTATTGTGCTGGTGAGAAGTAAAGGAGAAGTGTAACGGTCAGCAAGTAGTGTGCTGGAGGAGAAGAAGTGTATATACCGGAGGTGTATATAGTAGGTTCTGTGTTCAATTACTGGGCATCCCACAGTCATCCCTAATCCCTATCCAAGTTCAACCCCTAAATAAAACAACAAAGTACCGGCCTGTTCAGTGACTTTGGATGTGTGGAATTTGTGTGATTGAGGGCAGCAGGCAGGTGGACCACAACTATCAGCCACTCTCGAGGGAGCACATGGCTACATTAGTACAAATGATTATACAATGTAAAAAAGTCCAATTAGTGAAAGTGAGCCATCAATTTGTGAACAAATATGAAAAGTGATGAAAGTTCAAAATAGTGAATAATGGCAGCAAATCGTCTGTCGGACGACTGTTGAGTCACCCGAAGATTATCTTCTATAATGTATATGGGGTACCAGAACACTCACCAGATGTCAGCCAAACAATAGTAATAGCAAAACATAAGGTATTGCACCGAAAGTGTTGTCTGTTGATTCTCCACGGTGATATCCCTCCACCACTATATTGCACTCACCAGAAAGATAGACAGAAAAGAGCCTTGTTTCATGATCCAGCTGTCAGCGGATGAGCTGAGGTGAATCTACCCTCATTGCCAAGCGATCTGGTGGGAGTGGGATACGCTGTGATGCATCCACGGTTCCCTTCAATGGGGTATGCACTGTGTGTAAAAAAGTTCAGCCAAAATTGTGATGGCTGTCACAATGGGAAAAGCTGGACTCCAGCGGGATACAACAGTCCTCCTCCGCCTCCTCTATACTCACACCACTAAGGCCGACTCCTGACGCACACACACTTCTACACTTCAAAGCGGTTTGACACTGCACATGTACAACGTAAAGAGTTTGCAAGGAAGAATATTAGAATTCTTTATTGCATACATACAAATATAGACACATATTTCTCTTTTGCAATAATAAAAAAAGGCTTCCTCCTCACAATTGTTAACATTTTGCCTCAAGTTCCATTATATAATTATTTCTTATAGGTAACAACACCAGAGATTGTTGATCCAGGGATTTTAAGATTGTTGATTTTAAGATTGTTTAGATTTTAAAATTGTAGGATTTAAGATTAAGATTTTAATATTGTTGATCCAGGGATTTATAGTTATTGCCTAAAGTTCCATTATATAATTACTTCTTATAGGTAACAACACCAGAGATTGTTGATCCAGGGAATATCTAGTGCCTTCAGGGGGATTAGGAAGGAATTCTCTTTCCCCCCCATTGGAGCAAATTGGGCCATGCTACATTGGAGTTTTTTGCTTTCCTCTGGATCAGCTGTTGTTAGAGGATTGACATGGAATTTTAAAGATAGGCAACTCTTATCCTCATATCGATTAGTGGTTCTACTTCCAAACTAATAAAAATGACTGCAGGAGGAATCAGACACAAAAGATACACTCAGCATCTTTCCAAATAACTGTTCTGCTTTATTATGACGCAATTGAAGGTTTTGATACACATGATTACGTAGGTATCACATTAATATTACAATTGTACTTGTATGGTAACAAGGGGCGTAACATAGGCAGGGTAATTCTAATCAGGACTCGAAAGAATGCAAACGTAATGAAAACATTATTAGTGCCGTGTGCACAATGAGTGCAGTGTGCAATGCATACAAAATAAAATACAATTCTATCCACCTCTAGATCTGGTCCTAATGTGGGAAATCCTTCCAGGGCTGAAGTGGATATACAAAACTCATAAATTTCCTTTACGGGATGGTATATATGGAGGTTTTTTTTTTTCTCTATTGGTTGAACTTCTGGACTTAATACTACTGGATTGGGGCTCGTTACTTCTTAATCTGATATGAGATATAGTACAAACTCTGTATGACCGCCATTTTTTGGAGAGCTAGCTAAGTAATGTTCCTCCTAAACATTGGACCTAGTATTTAGGCAGGACACCTGTTTGGACTTAGTGATCCAAGTAATCCTGTGCACCACACTATCTCTTCTTTAGCAATAAAAGTTTGACAGATTCTAACCCTTCCCCTAGTTCCAAAGAAAAAACAATTTGGCTAGATATGATCTAGTTATGGCTATTGATGGATATGAGCTTTCATAGAATATGCCCTTGCTTTGTATATAATTTATATAGGATATACTTTTCTTTACTGTTTATGTTCAGGACTAAATAATACCATTTAATGCCAATGAGATTATCGAACGAATGATCGCCTGTTTTTTTTTTTGCATGCTAGTCTCATCGAAAATGAAAAATTTACTAGTAAACAATACTTCTCCTATGAAAGAACAAAAATTTAGAAGTGATATAATGTGTTGCAGTGTATTTTTATTGTATTTTCGAATGACAACTGTGCTGATTAAACGAAAATCATACGATCTGATATCATACGAGAAAAATTTTATTGCTTGTCCCATCTGATAATTTTGCATGAATTGTTGTGATCGCCTCTTGAGAGCTGTGTACCAACAATCAGATTATCGTATGATCGTTTCAAAGGCAGTATTTTTCATTTGATTTTCTGATTGTGTGTATAGGCCATAAGGCTCTTGCACATGGATGCCACATCTTTAGGCGTTCAGGCTTTTTTTTTATCGGTCTTAACGCAGCCCAATGCTTTCAATGTCCCTGTACACACAGATGCGTAAATACAGTACCTCACAAAAGTGAGTACACCCCTCACATTTGTGTAAATATTTTATTATATCTTTTCATGTGACAACACTGAAGAAATGCCACTTTGCTACAATGTAAAGTAATGAATGTACAGCTTGTATAACAGTGTAAATTTGCTGTCTTCTCAAAATAACTCAACACACAGCCATTAATGTCTAAACCGCTGGCAACAAAAGTGAGTACACCCCTAAGTGAAAATGTCCAAATTGGGCCCAATTAGCCATTTTCCCTCCCCGGTGTCATGTGACAATAATAAAATATTTACAAAAAATGTGAGGGGTGTCCTCACTTTTGTGAGATACCGTATCAGTAAACTAATGCCACATTTAGATCAGTAAAAAGAGGAAAAAATACAAAAGTCTTGAATAGTAGATGATGTTATTTTGATTATTTCTCATCCTGGAAGCTAGAAGCTATAAGAATTTTTATGTGCGTATATACATGTGTGAACGCACACACTATATCAGGGGTCCTCAAACTATGGCCCTCCAGTTGTTCAGGAACTACAATTCCCATCATGCCTAGTCATGTCTGTGTATGTCAGAGTTTTACAATGCCTCATGGGATGTGTAGTTCTGCAACAGCTGGAGGGCCGTAGTTTGAGGATCCCTGCACTATATGAACCAGACTTGTGGTTTTTTGTGCAGAAACGTTCTGCCAGGAAGATCCGGTGTTCATACATCAGTACCATGTGCAAAGACCTTTACAATAAATTTGTGTATGTTATGCATATAAACCATGTATATCATTTTTTTCATATTTAACTTCTGTCACCAGTAGTGGGCAGAGTTCTGGAGTCCATTGAGCACAGCTGTTTTATTTTTTGCAGTGTTTTACTTCCTTGCTGTATACAGAATATTACTTGGACCCCAGCTATTCAGTTTGATTAAGAATGTATGCACAGCTGAATGAGTCTCAAAGAGGCACACCCCTCCTTCTTCTGTCTGTTCATACAACTCTGCATGATGCTTCAATTAGAAAGAAGATGTCTACAAGCGAGCAGCCACTTCTGGTTTTCTTACTAGAAAGCTCAGTATACACTGAAAATAAAAAAAAGAACAACCAACTGATATTTTACAAATGTTTATTTGCAAAGTGAATGATTTATACAAGCAATGGCAAGCTAATAAATAAAATAATAAAAATAATAATAAATAATATAAATAAAGTATAAGTTTCCTTTAAATGATATCACTGTCTAAACTCATTCACTGAAATATTTGCAAATATTTCTAAGAGATTTCTAAGCCTTAAAAGCTATGGTATTGTAAAAACCGAAGCTGTGCCTTTCATTTTACCATTCACTTATTACGTTGGTGATGGTAATCTTGTTGTAATGTATCAGTACACTCTTCTCTGTGCCTAAAATAATTTAATTTTGCATGCGTATTTCCCATCAAACTGGAAAAATTGCCAAGGTGCTTTGCTTCAGAACCTGTGCTTCTTTTCTAAATATATTAATTAATGTGACTATGCTAAGATATGCAATAAAAATAGCAAACAAGCAATCTTAATTAGACCAGAGAAAACATATTTTATGCAAGTAGGACACACAGTGCTTTTGTGGTGCCGGTATATTTTATCCAATTAATCAGCGGTAAACTCTCCTATGAACTATTTCACGCACAGTAACTGGTAGGTCAGCACAAATTCAGCAAACTTTGAAATGGCGAGACACTTTCCATCATTAGCATACACAGCGCAGTGAGATTTCGGCCTTTATCACATGGCGTATAGGAAAATGGTTGTTTGTATATGGCGGGTAGAACAGATGGCAGCTCGTTATATCCTTTCACTGGCTGTAATAGTGTTATTTTTGTAATCACATGACAAAAATTCAGAGGGTTGTTTTCTTAAGCAAACCACTAAGTCATATGTTGTCCGTGTCTGCCTGTTGAAGCATAGATAAACCCGACCAATAAAATCTCATATAAGCTTTAATATTTTATTGTTGTTTCAGAATGTGTTTTCAGTATTTTTAAATATTAAAATAATATCTGGTGATCCTACCATGAAGGTGCTTTTGGGCACTTCCTGTTGAAGGGTGACAACACTGTTTACCTGTCTGCCAATTGTTCTCCTGTTGTCACCCTGTTACATGGTCTTCCAGTGACGTGGGCATTTTTACACAGTCATGGTCTACTTTTGTTTCCTTGAATAACACCTCCCAGGAATATCATGCATGTACACAGGGAGAGGATGCAGGAGATGAGCAGCTCTAAGATTCAACAAAATATTAAAAAAACAAGTATTTTATTTTTCACTTGTCAGTCATTAATGATGAACTGTGTTTTAGAAAACAAAATAGAATGCAGTTAGTATTTACTGTACATCTACCTTAAAGTGGTTTTAAAGGTTTTTTTTTTTCTTAAAAAATAACAAACATGTTATACTTATCTGCTATGTGTAATGGTTTTGCACAGAGCAGCCCTGACCCTCCACTTCTCGAGCCCCCCGCCAGTGCTCCTGGCTCCTCCCCCTTGAGCAGTGACCCCAATAGTAAGCTGCTTTCTTTGGGGGCACTGGTGCGTGCTCGCTCCTGAGCCCTGCTCTATGCATCCATAAGACACATAGGGGTTGATTTACTAAAGCTGGAGAGTGCAAAATCTGGTGCAGCTGTGCATGGTAGCTTCTAACCTCAGCTTGTTCAATTAAGCTTTGACAATAAAACCTGGAAGCTGATTGTCTTTTATGCAGAGCTGCACCAGTGATTGCACTCTTCAGCTTTAGTAAATCAACCCCATTGAGCCACAGCTCAGCCTCACCCTTGCTTTCTCCCCATTGGCTCACTGGCTGTGATTGACAGCAGTGGTAACCAATGGCTCCTGCTGCTGTCCCAACCAATGAAGGGAGGGAGTCCCAGGACAGCTGAGGCTCTTGTGCACATCGCTGGATTGAGAGGGGGCTCAGGTGAGTAATGGGGGGCTGTGGGGGAGAGCAGCACACAGAAGGTTTTTATTTAACTTCATGCATAAAATGCATGAAGGTAAGAAGAAACCTTCAGCCTTTACAACCACTTTAAGACTGTATTCACACCTGGGCATATTCAAACACCGCAATTCTGCCCACGATTTCAAAATGCTCTGGTAAAATTACAAATCAAACAAAATGAATTTCAGATGCCATTCATTCTAATGGCACCTAAAAATAAGGTGTGGTTCTGCCATGATTGTCGCACAATAAATCATGCTGCAATCACGGCAAACCGCATTACGTGAAGCTTGTCACCCAAAAAAGTTCAGGAGCTTCACGCAATGCGGTTTGCTGCGATTTATTGAGGCAGAACTGCACTGCATTTTTAGGTGCCATTAAAATGAATAGCATCTTAAATTGTTGTGCGATTTGTCAAACTGCCCAGGTGTGAACGCAGTCTAGTTTACAGTGGACATGTGGCCAGGCTGCTCGGCAGTTATCTATTAACATCTGCACTGCAAGCATTAAATGACAGGATGCCCAGCTAACTCTGCTCACTTTTCTTCCCGACTGTGAAGCTGCTCAATAATCTTACATGGTCAGGTCTCCTTATCAGCTTGAGTAATGTTGCTGTATTTGGAGTTTGAGATTAGGATGGGGAAGGCTGCATCATCACAGTTGAATTGAGGAGAATTGTGCTGGGGTAGCAGGGCAGCCATGCACGTCCTTCTGACCGTGAAGTTTCACACTGAATTGCTCCTCAGTGCCTGTAGACAGCGGAGTCTGGGAGGGCTTGTTGTAATTGTAATGTAAAGCTAAACTCTAGGCACAAAAAATCATTTAACTGTATTCCTTAATAACCACACAGAATATAACTATGCTTTGAGGGGGATTTCTCAAAACTGGAGCAGCCAGAATCTGGAGCAGTTGTGCATGGCAACCAATCAGCTTTTATCTTCAGCTTGTTTATAAAAGCTTTGAGAATGAAAGATTGAAGCTGATTGCTTGCCTTGCAGAAATGCTTCAGATTTTTGCTGCCCCAGTTTTGATAAATCACTCAGTGTGCACAAAATGCTTTTGCAAAGCCAGTTATTACCTTCTAAAAGCAGTTATGACATCATCACTGTGCTGCACATAGCCCGTGCAGAGACCAAAGCTGTGGGAGGGAACCAACAGCTCCACCCACTACATGCTGCCTGCAGAAAACTACAGGAAGGGGTGGAGACAAGACTAGACACCCTGCACAAGGAGAGAGAGCAGCAGTGACCAGTCTGTGTCACAGGAAGCTCCTGCACAAGGGCCACATTTCACACTGGATTACTGTACAGATCTGGAAGAAATATGTAAAGCATAGAATACACATGACTTTTGTATTAAAGTGGTTGTAAAGGCAGAAGGTTTTTTTTATCTCAATGCATTCCATGCATTAAGATAAAAAGCCCTCTGTGTGCAGCAGCCCCCCTCAGCCCTCTAATAATTACCCATCTTGATCCACAAGAATTGTGATTCCAAAGTCTGTTTTGACCTCCAGGCTGAAAAGCTGAAGGTCGTCTCTATCTGGTGAGTGGGGACACAGAAGGGGTGTGATACACCATGGCACCACGTCTTGTTTGTCGAAGCACAGAGCACTTTGGATAATTCAAGCACTTAAGCCCAAGAGCACTTTTTTGAATATATGAATTTTTTGCATATGAATTTTTATATTAGGTGATTTTATATGTTTGAACAATCACTATATTGTTTGCCAAGTTTGCACAATTGCCAGCGCTGGAGTTTGGTTCAGAACTTTCAAAGAGCTACAAAGCCTCCCCTTTCCTGGTCCATACATGGTAGTGTCAGAACCGGCAATTACTCAGGTGCGGACTTAAGCCTCATACACAGGGTTTGACGAACGACCGTTGTATGCGAAATTGATCGTTAGTACGCGCAATTAGAACAGTCGATGTATGATGGTCGTACAACGGGAGTTATATGAGCAAACTAGAAAACGTGGTCGTACCAACAAGCGGTCATACGACCGTTGTATCGTGTGTGCAGAGAAGTTGGTCCAACAAGTTGTATTGTGCAAAACACGCATGCTCAGAAGTCAGGAATGCCCGGATACTAATTACATGCACCTGAACTTTCTCTTTATACATTCCATAACCCGTCACTACGTTCAGCTTGGTCGTACGATTGTGTAGTGCATGTCAGTATGCTAGATACAACAGCCAACATACGATTTGAGCCGTTCGGTCGTACGACCGTCGACCCATGTGTAGCTTTAGTTAGTTGTGCCTCCATACCTGGTACTACTAAGTTCTCAAACAGTTTTGGTAGGCTAACTGGAAGGTAGAGAAGAGAATGAAAGGTAAATATGAGAGTAGAGCCATCCTTTGGTTTAAAATATCAGAAATATGCTCACAAATATACTTTTTTACAGTAAATGAAGAATGCAAAAATACATATTTTTTTATCTTGTAAAAAAAATGTTGTATTTGCTTGACCTAAACCTCTGATCCTATTATTAATAACTAACACTATTGTGCGGCTTACAATCATTTTCTTTCTTTCAAAACTATGCAGCCGTTAATAAGAATCCTTTCTACTGCCTCTGTTGTTTGTTCCTTCATTGTGTTTGCTTTGATTTTTATTTCCCTGAATACTTTATCTTGCTTCCATCATTATCCTATTCATTACCTCTAATGCTTTAGTTATGTTTTTTTAGCATTCTAAGTATGTTGTTATTTGTATCCTGCTGGAACGAGAATACCGAGGGAAGCTGCTTAGGTTTCAGATCACGCCTAGGGAATGGTGGTCTTCAATAATAAAATATTTTGTTGAATGTATAATTTATAGGAGAATGACAGCCCTGGAATTGATATATTTTTTGCCGCAGCACAGAAGCGTCCGTAAATAAATCCTGTCAGGGCACAAAGAAGAGAGCCGATCGTTCAGCTTGCAATGACACCTGCTACATTGTTTCGCTTTTTCAATCAATATGTCAGCGATGCGCTTCATCATATTTAAAAGCAGCGTCTAAATGTCTTTCGCTCTTTAAAATGTCAGAATACCCAAGATCACCCTTTTTATTTGTTCCCCATGAGCCTCGCATTCTGTTTTGTCCATCAAGTACGTGCACTAGACCAAAAGGTTAATGACTGATAATTTGACTTCATTAGGTAATGATAGAGCAACCTGAGTTACTAATTACACTCATGTATTGAAGAGCAATGTCATAACATTAGGATGGAATAAGCTGAAATATATGCATAATTCTCCAGCTTTAATTTGTGTACTGCTGAGATTTCCATTTAGAGAAGAGGTGTAAAGAAAAGCAGTCATTCACAACCATACATAAAAGGATCAACCCACCTAAAAAGGATATTTTATTTATGGATTAAACCTGGTGGATAGAACATTCTTGCTTGTTATAGCTCTTGTCAATTCCAGTAAGCAGATCAC
>BLSH010314285.1:579750-593841 GCA_018402905.1 Glandirana rugosa | reverse complement strand
TTCGAGCATATCAATATAAAATCATATCCGTGGATGGTAGCGTGCTTACGTCGTCCAGCGTCGCCTTACATGTTTGATTATAAAATTACGTCTTCAGGGGCCTCTTCATGCCTCTGAAGATGTAATTTTATGGTGAAACCTGTAAGGCGAGGCTGGACGACGTAAGCACGCTACCATCCGCGGATATGATTTTATATTGATATGCTCGAATTAATCCATTGTACATGTGAGTGAATATATTACCTTTAGAGAAGGGATGTGACCTGGCATTGCCATAGTAATAAGCCCCATCCCTAACTATAAAACGTATAAAAAGGAAGAAAAAAAGAGTGGGACTTTAAATGAGGCTAATTACTGCAAAAAATCGATGTATAGACAGTGCATATATAATAATAAAATCTTTATTGTATCAAATACAGTTCCATGGTCTACAAATGCATAGTACATTTTCAAAACATAAGCACCCCCATATATAATGGGCTGACATAAAGATATATCATGGACATATACATTGTATAAGATGATAATGCATAGTTATGCATATTCATACAACCAAATTCATGTTGAATAAAAGCCAAACTGTCTTGGCATCACATGGATAGAAAAGCTCTACACAAGTTTTGTGAATCACGTTCTCTCATCAGGGGTATGGATGCAAAAATACAAGATCAGCCCAAGAACAAAGCTGACTCACAAGAGGGTAAAGGGCTTGGAAGAGGGGACCCCCCAAAATGTGCCGGGTTTGGAGCTGAGGCAGGGAATCCCAAACCAGATCCGGGGGTCAGCTGACTGGCAGGTTAGGTCACAACAATGCAATCCCTGAGAAGAAGGATGGTCTAGGACAAGCCGCATCGATCTTGCATTTGTATTGAAAGTGTGCAACCAGAGATGCGGTATCCTTCTCATGGTGAAGGGTTGAAGAGGGTCGGCTGATCCCCGGATCTGGTTTGGGATTCCGTGCCTCAGCTCCGAACCGGGCACATTTTGGGGGGGCCCCCTCTTCCAAGCCCTTTACCCTCTTGTGAGTCAGCTCTGTTCTTGGGCTGATCTTGTATTTTTGCATCCATACTCCTAATGAGTGAATGTGATTCACGAAACATGCAAGTTTTTCTATCCATGTGATGCCAAGACAGTTCGGCTTTTATTCAACATGTATTTGGTTGTATGAATATGTATAACTATGCATTATCATCTTATACAATGTATATGTCCATGATATATCTTTATCATTATGTCAGCCCATTTTATATGGTGGTGCTTATATTTGAAAATATATTATGCATTTCTAGACCATGGAACTGTTTTTGATACAACATAGATTGTATTATTATATATGCACTGTCCATACACCTATTTTTTTAACCACCTCGCATCCACGCCATAGCCGAATGACGGCTACAGCGCGGCTCTAAAATGCCGGGAGGACGTCTATAGACGTCCTCCCATTTGGCTTGTGCTGGGCGTGCTCCCGTGGGCGTGAGTGGCGCGCGCACGTGCCACCACACGCTGCGGGAGCGTGCCCACGGGTCGGGCGAACCCGATGTCCGCCAGAGACCCGCAATCTCCTTCCAGAGAGCTGGAACAGGTCCTGTGAGGGGGGGCATGACAGATCTACTGATTCCTGTCTCTGGGATCAGTTAGATCTGTCATGCCCCTGCCAACCCCGCCCCCCCCACAGTTAGAACACGCCCAGGGAACATAATTAACCCCTTCACTGCTCCCTTCAGGTTAACCCCTTCACTGTCAATGACATTTATATAGTAATCAGTGGATATTTACATTTCTGATCGCTGTATAAATGTCATTGGTCCCAAAAAAGTGTCAAAAACGTCCGACATGTCCGCCCCGATATCGCAGTCCCGATAAAAATCGCAGATCGCCGCCATTACCAGTAAAAAAAAAAAAGAATAAAAACGCCATAAATCAATGTCCATAGTTTGTAGGCGCTATAACTTTTGAGCAACCCAATCAATAAACGCAGATTGTGATTTTTTTTTACCAAAAATATGTAGAAGAATATATATCGGCCAAAACTGATGAATAAATTTGTTTTTTTATTTTTTTATTTTTGGATATTTATTATAGCAAAAAGTAAAAAATATTGTTTTTTTTTTTTTAAATTGTCGCTCTTTTTTTGTTTATATCGGCGATCAGAAATGACGCAGAGGGGATCAAATACCACCAAAAGAAAGCTCTATTTGTGGGAAAAAAAGGACGCCAATTTTGTTCGGATACAACGTCGCACGACCGCGCAATTGTCATTCAAAGTGCCCAGTAAGGAAGTGGTTAAGTAATTATCCTCAGTTAAAGTCCCACTCTTTCTTACTTTCTTTTTATACATTTAATAAAGTAGTGTTTTTAAATTACACTATTGGGGTCCTTGCATTCCTCAAGGTGAACGGCTGTTGTATACATATATACACCCACCGCTTGGAGGACACGCTTCCTGTTTGTGCCCGGGACTTCCATATGGTGAAAAATCCTAACACAGAGGTCAGGATGAACATTCATCCCTTGTATTCATGCTTCTTTTGACATCTAACATGACATCTGGCATTTAACATCCTTCTCACTCTGCTGGTGCTGGAACTATATTATATATTTTTCACCACTATATCACATGCCATCGGTGATTTTTACAAATTGCAGGACTTTGTTACTGGCGGTGCACTTTTTTTTTTTTTTTTTTTTTTATAGTTTACATCATATCTTTGTTACATTGCACAAGGTATTAGTATTCTAGGGGTATTTCTACCTTAAAATTCATATTTCAGCCAGAACTCCGCTTTAATTAGATGACATTTTTTAAGGTATTTGCTTTGTTAATTTTAATCTCTTGCTTCCCATGCAATGCATGCACCAAAGAGGATGGTCTTTAACACCCACATGCCACACATATATACCCATAAGCAGCCAAGGTTTCACTGATCATGTAACCAAGTCCATTGCAGCCCCCCCCGAGGGTAAAGGCCCATATAATGGGACACCTAGGCTGCACGAGAAGAGTTTAACCACTTCAGCCCCGGAAGGATTTCCCCCTTTAGGACCAGAGCCCTTTTTGCGTTTCGGCACTGCGTCGCTTTAACTGAAAATTGCGCGGTCGTGCGACGGTGTACCCAAACAAAATTTGCGTCCTTTTTTTCCCACAAATAGAGCTTTCTTTTGGTGGTATTTGATCACTGCTGCGTCATTTCTGATCGCCGCTATAAACAAAAGAAGAGCGACAATTTTGCAAAAAAAAACAAATTTCTTACTTTTTGCTAAAATACAAATCCAAAAATAAAATATAAAAAAACATTTTTTTTTCATCCGTTTTGGCCGATTTATATTCTTCCTCATATTTGTGATAAAAAAAATCGCAATCAGCGTTTATTGATTGGTTTGCGCAAAAGTGGTAGCTTTACGGATGATGAGAATTCATTTCTGGGGTTTTTATTTATTTTTACTAGTAATGGCGGCGATCTGCGATTTTTAGCGGTACTGCGATATTTCAGCGGACATGTCGGAACATTTTGACACTTTTTTGGGACCATTGGCATTTATACAGCGATCAGTGCTATAAAAATGCACTGATTACTGTGTAAATACCATTGGCAGTGAAGGGGTTAACCTCCAGGGGGCGCTCTAAGGGTTAACTATGTTCCCTGGGCGTGTTCTAACTGTGTGTGGGCTGCCCTAGCTGGGGAAGGGAAGTGATCACAGCCTCCATGTAGTGGAAGGCTGTGATCACAGCCCTTCCCCCCTCACAGAACGGAGGTCCGTGTTTACTTACACGGCACGGACCTCCGTTCTTTCACTCCGGGGGGGCATCGCGTGTGGCCGGCGGAGATCGAATCCACCGCACCGCTCCCTGGCCCTCCCCGGACACAGTGAGAGTGCGGGCGCGCCTCCGGCGGCGCGCGCACGCTCACTGGGCTCGATCTCGCAGCCGCCGTCATATGACGGCGATCCGCACAATAGAGCCACCTTGTCGCCGTCAAATGCCGATCAGCGGTCGGCAAGCGTATGTCTAAAGCTGTTTTTGCTTTGGATAGGTCAGAAAAGGGTTAAGCCATCTATCAGGTTTTATTTTTTTTACATTTGTGTCACATTGGGGAGATTTTACACAACTTTCTCTCCTGTAGACACAACGGGAAGTTGGAGAAATTCTCTTCAAAGTGAGATAAATCCCCTCTTAAACAGTGCCCCTCATTGAAGGATTTTGGGTTGATTCAATGCACCATGCACATACTGTTACTTGCACACATTGTGTGAATGGACCCTTCACCTTTATTCTTTTTATGATAACAATATTTTGGACCCAAGCGGGGTCCAAAACCCATGCGACCCCATAAAGATTGTCACAAGAAAAAGAATGCAAATCTCCCAAGTGGGGACACAAACTTAAGGCAGGCCATAGATTTTTTTTCTTGCAACCCGAGGTTGAAAATTGCTCAATTCCCCACCAGTGCAGTGTTGATGGGGAAATCTCTGCCACAAAGCTATTGTGTTTTTCCTGGGGGAGTTGCACGAGGAGCCATCCCTGCTAGGAGAACACAGTGATTATTGCTAGCGGCTATAGCTGCTATGGTTTAATTGCCTGTTACTAAGGTTGACATCACTTAGTGTGCTTGCAGCTTTTTTTCACTGGTTTTCTTTTCATTGGGTTGACTACTTACGCAATTCAGTAATTTTACTTTTTTTTACTGATAATCACATGTAAAAATCAGTCATGCTGGCTGCACCCAAGTGGGTCTATGGGTCGACTTGGGTACAATCAGACTGCCATAGATGGTTAGAATCTTAGCCGGTCCCTACTGAACCTCCAGAGATTCGAACCATCTATGACTGGCTTTAGACACAATTAAAGAAAAACTTCTACCCCCTCCATGTCTTTTTTAATCCCTTCCTACCTACATACAAGCCCAGCAAATGCAGCATTTTCCTGCTATAAGCTCATGCTCCATCTTCTTTGCTTTCAGCCTAGTACACACGGGTTCAACATTGGGCAGCATCAGCTGGTTCATTTGAAACTGGCTGACATTCAGCCTGTACATACAGCAGTAGGTCTGACAAAAGCTGGCTGACTTTAATGGCATGATTGAAAAAGATCTGCCAATGACTGAGGGTACTGACCATTGTGTTCTGGCAGGGGAGGGGGCTGTCCCCTGTCAGAGCATAATAGCTCAGCTGGGGAGATCACTGTACTAACATCGCAAAGTTAGTACAGCAGCTCCTCCCGAGCTCTTCAGTTTTTTTTTTCATTAAGCCCGCTGGGTTGAACTAAAAACAACTGTTAGTGTGTACCAGGCTTATGTCATTGGCAGCCGCATATGTCTTCCGGGTTCTTGCAGCCACCCCTCTGATGACACACTGCAGTGGATGTGCAACATAACTTAGTTTGCCCAGAAGCATCCTGGGCTGAGTGATCTCATGAGTATCTCAGGAGGCTTCGGGCAGCTGGGGTAAGTCGTTCTTGCCTAAGCATTAATACTGAAAGTGAGGACAGCTTGGATTAAAAAAGGGTATTTACCAAAAAAAAAAAAAAATCTGCAATTGTATGAAAGGAAGGGGGAAGGAGTATTTTTATGGGGGCAAGTGCAGTGGCACCAAATAGGAGGAAAGATCCACAAGCATTGTCACAACAATATGGCTAACATTTAATATGTATGTATTTATAGGTCTAAGGTAGTCTTCTTGTTTGTGAAAACAGGTACAGGTGGTCCCCTAGTTACAAACATCTGACTTACAAACGACTCCTACTTACAAATGGAGACAACAGGAAGTGAAAGGAAATCTCCCCCTAGGAAGGGAAATTCACTCCTGTAAGAGTTATGGGAAAAAGGTGTCTCCACTGATGCTTTATCACCAAGGTTTGCTTCCACAACAACCCAAAATTTTCAAAATCCAATTATCATTGGGACAGGAAGTGAGGTGAAATCTTCTGAACAGAAACATAGACAGCAAAACAAATATTTACAGGGGTGTTACCCCTTCCCTATGCTATCCAAGAAGCTTAAAAATAGTTATTTTTGGCTGAAGCTATACTTAACAAATGTACCTGTTCTGACTTACAAACAAATTCAATTTAAGAACAAACTTACAGACCCTATCTTGTTTGTAACCTGGGGACTGCCTGTATTTGATCCACCAGTTAACCTATTGGGTATAATTAACTCTAAGGGACTCCCTACATATGGATAGAGATGTTATTTAACTATATAATCAGTTAGTCACCTATGATCCATAAAGCCTTGCTCAATATAGCTGGAGGTATGGGGCATACAGTAAGAGGATACAGATATCAGTCCAGGGTTCTCAGGTGAATAGCCTCAGGTGATACACAAAGATGAAACAAATCCTCATACATATGTTTTACTTGTTTATCTGCAGTCTTCTCTTCCCTACACCCCTTCAAAAGTGCAGATTTGTGATAAAATCCTTCGGCACCTGTGAGGAGTACAGAGGAGCGGGCGGAGAGCTGCAATTACAGTGTGTGAGAGCTGATTTGAGAGAAAGGACACACTCCGCCCCCCATACACACACTACACAAGAAGGAAGGATACAGAGCTGTGTTGTGAATAAACAAGCTGTGTGCTGAGCTTCCTCCACGTTAAAAATGTATCTTATGTGTCGGGAAAACTTTTCAGAGGCGAGTCATGCTGATAACAGAGGAAGGAAGCACCAGAGAGAAATGACACTTAGAGCTTTGGAGAGAGACACATTAACACTACAGATATATGTGCTTTGTTCAGATTTCATGACTGAGATTTAAAACCACTTTAAGTCTTCTTAAGCTGCATATTTTGGGTAAAGAAGGGCATTAGAAACATCTGATCGCTATGATTATCCAACTGGGGGATGGAAAGCTTTGCTTTAAGGGTCCATGCATACTGGGCTGCTGAAAACATGCCAGAACCTCTAGCAGAAAGAGCAGCATAAAATGGTCATAGTGGCTTGTATCGCACAAGAGTTTATATGCGTTTATAGGTATTTGCTTTTATAAGCTTTTTTTCCCAACACATTCCCCTCTGCTCATTTTTTACTATAGTCACTTTACACTTGAGGACCTCAAAACACCGCGTTTATGAACGCTTATGCGATTCACGCCCTTCTTTGATCCAAAGCTCTCAAAAGCGCATTTGCGATGTTTTTTTTTTAGCTTGAAAACACTCCTCTGCAAATATGCCTGTAAACACCCAAGTAGGCATGGACAAATAGGCTAACATAAAGTAGTTTATACAGGCTGAAGAAAAAACGCCAAAAGCCTGTATAAGCAACATTTTTCAGGCCCAGTATGCATGAGGCCTTAAGAAGTTCTTCAACTTTTCTAGCTTGAATGTAAACTGTTTAGTTGAAATAAATGTATAAAAAATGTTTTCCAGCAAGAGAGAATGAAATAATTAACTTAATAAATAAGTGAAGAAATAAATAAAAATTCGCAGTAAATATAATAGGAAAAATTTACAACTTTTCAAAGCCCAAAATTAATTGTTTTGTTCTTTTGTTTACAACCAGAAGCGCCAATGATTTACATGATGTATAATTCAACTTCAGGGAGAGACCAGATTCTAAATAACGGTGCTAGATTTCCTTTTGTTTTTTTTACATTTACTACAAACACTAAAATTGTCATAGATTTCCCCTCGGGGGAGTAAAGAATGGCTCCTTTTTATAGTGGAAGTTCAGCTCATTTGTGTTTTTCATAAGAAGCCTGTGAGCCGCATGGTTACTGAATTATTGTCACTGTTGGGATTGTGACATTTTTCCGATACAGCTTCTAACAAGACTGAACTAGTAAATGACGTTCTTATTCTAACACACCGATGTTCTGGATGGGAAACCTTCAAGCAAACCTGGACTTTGCCCATTCAGAGCAATGTAACACGTTCACTTTAGAGCAGGGAGGGTAAGACGACATCATTTGTCCTGAATCCCCATTCTCTCACTGGACGTTCCGAAAAATGAAGCGTCATTTCTAAGCTTATCCTGGGCCAAGGAACCGTCCCCCCACTCCCATATGATAGCCCCCAGATAGCAAGGGGGTTATACAACTATAAGTGGCAACAGCGTGGCTCTGTCCCGCGAATCACCGCATATAGTCGTCACTTTAGTGCATGGCAGCTAGGGGCCACGCTCCCTGAATGGGGCAGCGGGTTGGGCAGACTCGATGTCCGCCAGTGACTCGTGATGCCCTGTTACAGAGCCAAAACAGGGAACTGCCAATGTAAACATGGTGGTTCCCCGTTCTGATAGACGGCATTATAGAGATCTACTGATCCCTGTACTCTGGATCAGTTAAATCTCTGGTGCCCCTGCCAGCCCTGCCCCCTCACAGTTAGAACACACCCAGGGAACACAGTTAACCCCTTCACTGCCCCTGCAGGTTAACCCCTACACTGCCAATGACATTTATACAGTAATCAGTGGATATTTCAATTTCTGATCGCTGTCCCAAAAAAGTGTCAAAAATGTCCGACATGTCTGCCCCAATGTCACAGTCCCGATAAAAATCGCAGATCGCTGGCCATTACTAGTAAAAAAAAATTGTAAAAACGCCAGAAATTAATTCTCATGGTTTGTAACGTGGCAACTTTTGCGCAAACCAATCAATAAACGCTGAGTGCAAATTTTTTTTGCCACAAATATGAGGAAGAATATAAGGCCAAAACCGATGAATACATTTGTTTTATCTATTTATTTTTTTGGATTGATATTTTAGCAAAAGTAAGAAATATTGTTTTTTTTTTTTTGCAAAATTGTCACTTTTTTGTTTATAGCGGTGATCAGAAATGACACAGAGGGATCAAATATCACCAAAAAAAGCTCTATTTGTGGGAAAAAAAGGACGCAAAGGAACTCGCAGGAGACTTGCAGAATGTTTGTTTGCAAAGAAAGTTGATCTGGAGTCATGCAATGCAGACTTGCTGCAATTGTGCAACAAACTTGTGAAGCCTGGCAAGTTTAGCAATAGTTTAGCAAGTCATTTTCAAACTTGCAGCTTAATTGCTTGCTATCTGGGGCCATTGACTGCTTAGGAACCAAGGGAAGCAGGAACTCCATACTAATAAGCACAGATTCTCTATGATTATGCTGGGCTAATGGGTGGCCGTGGAGTGAGTAAAAAATATGTACTCGCCCTTCTCTAAAGCAAAAAACAATGTGGATGTGATAACTGCATTGATATTCTTTTTTCACTTTTTCCCCTTTGTTTTCAGCTGGTAATCCTGTGAATATTATATTTCCTGTCCCTAATGTCTTCACTGTTTTCTCTACTGTATCTATGGAGGGAACCATGCTTGTCACAGAACTTTGGTTTTCACTGGACTTCAAACGAGTGCTGCCAACCTAGCAGATTGAAATTTACTGACATGACACCCAGAATTTACTGACACCACCACGTTTTTACTGACATTTCCAAAAGTTACAAAATTACAGTTTTAAAGTGGTTGTCAACCCTGGACAACCACTTTAATTTACAGGTAAGCTTATAATAAGCCTTACCTGAAGGTTCCCTGCATATCTCTTAAACCAGCACGGTTTAGAAGATATACAGTGTACTGCGCTGCCTGAACACACTGTAGCAGGCACTTATATGGTCTTGACTGGCTCCGGACTGGAACAGCATATGCGCAGTTCTGAGCCGAGCGTCACAGCCGTGTCTTTAACTTGAAACCTTTTCTTGTCACTGGCATTTACTGGCAGGAGAAAAGGGCCCCATTTTTTACTGGCTGCCAGTAAAAATATTAACAACACTGCTTCAACCATGTCTGCCTTTGTTCATTTTCATTATATGGTAGATTGGTGGGACTATTTGCACAAAAAAGATAAGCTTGCTGCTTACTTTTACACATTGTGGAAAATGTTTTTAGCCTGAAAATGAGTGCAGGCACCACATCCAAGGATTGGTAAACTGCAATATATTATATTTTTTGGGGGGTTAAGATACAATAGATTACATTTTTATTTGTAGATTAAAAAAAACTTTAAGGGCCGGTTCACACTGCTCCGATCTCAGAGATCAGATATGATTCGCACCGCACTGCAGTGTGAGTCACATGCGATCTCTGTGCGATGCAAATTCAGCCATAGAGAGTGTATGGCTGAATTTGCATCGAAATCGGAGCAAACTCGCACAGGACCCTTTTTTTCGCAGGGTCAGAATCAGATTGCATGGTGGTTCACATTATGCTATCCGATTCCTGTGCGAGTTTGCAGTTCGCACTGCAATATGCAAACTGATTTGGGGTTGTCATTAGCTTTGTACTGACAGTTCGCATATAGCAGTGTGAACTGCCGCCGAGAGACAATCGATGCAGTAGATTTGCAGGGTTCCTGCATCGCTGCATTGTGAACTGGCCCTCAAGCTCAACTCTGGGCAACTAAGAAAATATCCCTGGCACTGCAAGGGTTAATAGCTTGTTTAGATCTATGGGGGAAAAAGTAAGATTTATTTACCCGATCCTCCACACTTCCCTGCAGCTAGACTGATACCCACTGCCTCATTGGTGGTTTAGGATCCTGGAGAAATGAAGACCAAAGCAGAGTCCATTGTATTGGGCATGTTGATGCCATGGGACAGTTCACTGCCAGAGTTGGGGGGGGGGGCACCACCTGCTGGGGGAGCAGGGGATCAGTTAAGGCTGGCCATAGAGATTCGAATCACGGCCAGTTCTCAAACCATGTATGGGCAGGCTTAATGTACCCAAGTTGATCAATCGAGCAACTTGGGTGCAACCAGCCTGCCGGATTATTACATGCGATTATTGCAAGCAGCTAGCAATAATCCCCATTTTCTCCCAGCTGCCCCGCCCCCACCCTCAAGCTGGGAGAACTCAATGGCTCAGGGGGGGATTCCCCTCTCAACATTGTCTGTGTTGATTGGGGAACCGAGGGTGCAAGAAAGAAAATCACTCTGTCTATGGCCAGCCTAAGCAAAATTGTCTTTCCTTAAGATTTCAGCTAGGACAGCAGCCCACAGGGGAGACTTTGCACTAAATGTACGTTCTATCCCCTGTGCTGATTTTTTTTTATAATATGTGTATCTAAACATAAGCTTTAAAGCAAACCTGTGCTTTGCCCATTCAGCAGATTTCCTTTAAGCAGCATATACTTACCTTTCTTTCCCTCCCCAGAGGTTCTATTTAGAGGCAGAAGCTGAAGGAAATATCCATTACTTTGAGATGTTGTGAAGCATTTGATTTACTTCATGTGACAGCATTGAGCCAATCAGCAGTGTCACAAGAGGAGTGCCCACAGAACCATCTACTTCTGCTGCCTCTGTGTCATTTACTGCAAAGATATAATGTACAGTCTAAGTGATCACTAAAGCAAAGGGAAATTAAGGAAATATTTCCTGTTGTCTGCAGCAGAGTAATGGCACCATTCTCCCAGACTGCACCTCTAAGCCCAGGCTCTGTCACTTGCCTAGAGCTCCAGGGTTGCTTGTAATGTTAAAAGCCAAAAATAGTTTTTTTTCCTCTTTGGGGCTAAACAGAGGCATGGAGTAGCAAAAAGAAGGTAAGTACGTTCTGTGTGTGTGGGGGGGGGGGGTCTGCATTAAAATTAACCTGTTGCTTTACCTTGTGTGTGCAAAGTACAGGTCCCCTCAATGCAATAGCTAAATAAAGATGCAGATATCAGCGGGAGCACACAATTTTTACTGATTGTGTGACTGCCATATGTTGGGAAGTTTGCTCATGATTACTCAAACATGCCACATTTTTAATTACTTAGTGGCCTGAAAACAACCTCTTGTTGAAAAACGGTCTTGTTTACAACACTTAGAAATTAATTAAGGGATTCAGAAATCCGTGTAAGTAATTATTATTTTAAAAGAAGTAAAAATGCAGACAAACGTTTTTCATGACGCCAACCATTGGGAGGAAGTGAGGGGAAATCTCCTCCAATGTGGACAGTAATAAACACACCAACCATTGGGTGGAAGTGAGGGGAAATCTCCTCCAATGGGGACAGTAATAAACACACCAACCATTGGGTGGAAGTGAGGGGAAATCTCCTCCAATGGGGACAGTAATAAACACACCCAGGGGCGTAACGATAGGGGTTGCAGGGGTTGCAGTTGCAACTGGGCCCCATGATCCAGGGGGCCCGTGTGCCTCCCTTGTACACCTGGATAGGAGGGATGGCGGGGGTGGCATTTAGAGGACCCAATCTCCTCAGTTTTCCTCTATCCAGTTTCCTTGTCTTCTGCTGTTCCCAGGGTCCCTGTGTGCTTCCCTGGCAGATGGCAGAACTTGTGAAAGGGCCCCGCTGCGGGACCGTAATAAAGGGACCTGCGATGGGAGTAAAGGGCCCCTGGATCAGTGGGAAGAGGGAGGGCCCTAGCCAGGGGTCAGGGGGCCCTTCATAATTTCTTGCACCGGGGCCCTGAAGGTTCTAGTTACGCCTCTGCATTTGAGGATGCCCCACAGATGCTCAATAGGTTTTATGTCTGGAGACATGTTTGGTCAGTCCGTCACCTGTACCCTCAGCTTCTTTAGCGAGGCAGTGGTCATCTTGTGTGTTTGGGGTCATTATCATGTTGGAATACTGTCCTGCGGCCCAGTCTTCTAAAGGAGGGGATTGTGCTCTGCTTCAGTATGTCACAGTACATGTTGGAATTCATGGTTCCCTCAATAAACTGTAGCTCCCCAGTGCCGGCAGCACTCATGCAGCCCCAGACCATGACATTCCCACCACCATGCTTGACTGTAGGAAAGACAGACTTGTCTTTGTACTCCTCACCTAGTTGCCACCACACATGCTTGAAACCAACTGAACCACAGAAGTTTATCTCAGTCTCATCAGACCACAGGACATGGTTCCAGTAATCCATGTCCTTAGTCTGCTTGTCTTAAGCAAACTATTTGCGGGCTTCCTTGTGCATCATCTTTAGAAGAGGCTTCCTTCTGGGATGACAGCCATGCAGACCAATTTAATGCAGTGTGCAGCGTATGGTCTAAGCACTGACAGGATGACCCCCACCCCTTCAAACTCTGCAGCAATGCTGGCAGCACTCACACGTCTATTTCCCAAAGATAACCTCTGGATATGGCGCTGAGTATGTGCACTCAACTTCTTTGGTCAACCATGGCGAGACCTGTTTTGAGTGGAACCTGTCCTGTTAAACCACTGTATGGTCTTGGCCACCGTGCTGCAGCTCAGTTTCGGGGTCTTGGCAGTCTTCTTGCAGCCTAGGCTATCTTTAAGTAGAGCAACAATTCTTTTTTTCAGATCTTCAGAGAGTTCTTTGCCATGAGGTACCATGTTGAACTTCCAGTGACCAGCATGAGAGAGTGAGAGTGATAACACCAAATTTAACACACCTGCTCCCCATTCACACATGAGACCTTGCAACACTAACTAGTCACATGACGCCGGGGAGAGAAAATGGCTAATTTGGCCCAATTCAGACATTTTCACTTAGGGGTGTACTCACTTTTGTTGCCAGCGGTTTAGACATTAATGGCTGTGTGTTGAGTTATTTTAGGGGGCCAGCAAATTTATAATGTTATACAAGTTGTACACTCACTACTTTACATTGTAGCAAAGCGTTATTTCTTCACTGTTGTCACTAGAGTTGAGCGAACCCGAACTGTAAAGTTCTGGTCCATACCGAACTTTGGGGTGTCCGTGACCCGGACCCGAACCCAGACATTTGAAAAAAAGTTTGTGTTCGGGTATTTGATCACGCATGTTGAATAGCTGGAGGGCAGCCAATCAACAAGCGTTTCACTGGTTTGCCCTTAGAAGCCATCACAGCCATGCCTACTAATGGCATGGCTTGGGGTTTCAAGCCATACCTGGTCTTGAAATGTCAAGCCCAAGCGAGTTGAGATCACTGTTGTCACTTCTTTATTGCGAAACGATGTTACATTTCATCACTCACATGTTGAACATATTGTAATATTTAAACGACCGGGGGATTTTATTGAGTTGTGTGTCGGTAATTACAGATTTGGCGACCGTTGTTTTCACTCATGTGGGGATTCACTTTTACAGACTTAACCCGGTTTAATCGGTAAAAGAGAGGGGCCGCAGTACACTGATCAATCACAACGTTCCAGAGTACACACTTACCCCTCGTCCACACAATTTAAACCACAATAG
>BLSH010314285.1:556607-579740 GCA_018402905.1 Glandirana rugosa | reverse complement strand
ACACACCAACCATTGGGAGGAAGTGAGGGGAAATCTCCTCCAATGTGGACAGTAATAAACACACCAACCATTGGGTGGAAGTGAGGGGAAATCTCCTCCAATGGGGACAGTAATAAACACACCAACCATTGGAAGGAAGTGAGGGGAAATCTCCTCCAATGGGGACAGTAATAAACACACCAACCATTGGGTGGAAGTGAGGGGAAATCTCCTCCAATGTGGACAGTAATAAACACACCAACCATTGGGTGGAAGTGAGGGGAAATCTCCTCCAATGGGGACAGTAATAAACACACCAACCATTGGGAGGAAGTGAGGGGAAATCTCCTCCAATGGGGACAGTAATAAACACACCAACCATTGGGTGGAAGTGAGGGGAAATCTCCTCCAATGGGGACAGTAATAAACACACCAACCATTGGAAGGAAGTGAGGGGAAATCTCCTCCAATGGGGACAGTAATAAACACACCAACCATTGGGAGGAAGTGAGAGGACATCTCCCCCAATGGGAACACTAATAAACACACCAACCATTGGGAGGAAGTAAGGGGAAATCTCCCCCAACTGGGTCAGAAATAAACACACCAACCATTGGGAGGAAGTGAGGGGACATCTCCTCCAATTACATCTCCCCCCCCATGAGGACACTAGTAAGCTACCGAAGATATCACAAGACCTTAGAAAATTATGAACACATAGTATAAATCCTATGTGTAGATAGCGCTTGCAGTACCCTAAATATATGTGAATACAACTAATACATGCAAACTAATTATAATCTCTGTTCAATCATATATTAAGCTACTTTCACACTGGGGCGGTGGGGGCAGTAGTGGTAAAGCCCCGCTAGTTTCAGCGGTGCTTTAGCGCTGTCATAGCTAGCGGGGTGCTTTTAACCCCCCCAGAAGGGATTAACAAGGGGTTGAAAGTGCCCGTGTTGGGGCGCTTCGTAAGCGCTTTGCAGGTGCTTCAGAAGCACTGGCCATTCATTTCAATGGCAGGGACGGTGTGCGAGCAGTGTATACACCACTCGTGCACCGCCCCAAAGATGCTGCTTGCCAGACTTTTTTTCCCATCCCGCAAGCGCACCATCCCAGTGTGAAAGCACTTGGGCTTTCACACAGGGGTGGATTGGGGGGTGGTTTTTCAGGCGCTTTACAGATGCTATTTTTAGAGCTAAAGCTCCTGAAAACTGCCCCACTGTGAAAGGGTTCTAATTCTAAATCATATATATATGCTTGCTTTCCAAAAATCAATTCTGTGCAAATAGGCAGTATGTGCAATCCGTGCAAACTCATTAATAAGTCAATAAATATCTGAAGAAAAAAATCTGTAGAAAAAAAAAATATGTTCTGTGCCATGATTGTTTGACATATTATTTGCAAACTATGCAATCTCAACAGTGAAACAATAAATAATGTGAAATCAATTCATAAAGGCTGTGCCATGTAGCAGTGAGTGCAACAAATACTATTCAGTCCCACTCAAATGCTGCTTACACTATGTGATCTTCAAATGAAGAAATAAACCAAAAAAAATGTGCAAAGAGCCAAAAACAAGGTCAGGAAAAAAGTGCTTTGTGCTTATATTCTTAGAATACTGAAAATATTCCAGTCCCACCAAATCCACCGTGATTATGAGGAAAGGTCCCTACTCACCAGAGGTCGTTGACTCTCCTGTCATATGACATAGAGAAGTCAAATACGCTTTAGGTGGTCTTGTATGGACCTGTAATCTTAGGTGATCCAATCCTCGGCATCTTTATGTGGTGGATCCTCGTGGCATTAGCATCAATATGGATGAAAAATAAGACAGAGGGACAAGCCTCTCATAGCATAAAAACATCTTCCATCTTTATTTAATGCGCCAGCATTGGCTATTCAGCATAAAAAATGAAAAATATAAGCAATTCCAGGCTCAGTGGGCGTCACTAGTCTCCCTATTGTAGCGTGCATTCCACCTGAATGTGTATGCAGCACTGTGTGTCCCAGCTTGACGCGTTTCATCACTAAGTGTAACGTCTTCAGAAGCAGGCTCTTCTTCTAAGATCTTTGAGTATTTTTTTTACCAGAAAATGAGAGTAATTTCATATGATGCATGCACAAAATAAGGTGCATGATATCATGCACCTAATCTTGTGTATGTGTAATATGACTATACTGCAAGGTCCTGTGAGATTTCCATAAGGCAATGGAGAAGTTGCCTTCCTGGAGGGCATCTGTACAATTACAACCCCAGTGCCTTCAGGGTAACTTTTTTTTTTTATAAAAAACAGTGTTAGGCAATGGGATTGGATGCATACTGATGTGAATTTTGGGCTATGTTCACACATAAATGGACAGCTGCCGCACAGTAAAACTGCAGCGGTTTACTGTCTTGAAGATGTCCCTTCCAGCTGCAGTGAACTGACAGTAGGGAGCGGTGTGGTCAGTGCGCATTTCAGCGCATCACACAGCTCCCTTTTTTTCTTCAACTTTTTCATTCAAATTACTGTACAGCAGCATGGTGTGTTGTGCTGTTGCACAGTGACATGCAATCCTCTCCAGTGCACTGCGATAAAATGCAGCAAGTCTGCATGTTATCGCAGATCACTGCAGCTAAACTAAGCTGCATTTCAGTGTAAATAGTACACAGAAAACAATTGTGCTGATCACCGCACTAGTGTAAATTAAAGGGGGAAAGGTCCACTGTAAAATAATAAGTGCCTATAGAAATATCTTGGTTGTACTTGATTTAACTGAAAACAGACATTATATTTTAAAAAAAGAAAAATGTTTTAGCTTTTTGAGGAACATATGCAGCAAAATATTTGGTTTAGGTGTTTGATTTAGCTATGCTTTTAAAGAACTGCAGCCAAAAATAAGACAAAAATGAATAACCCATTAAAAGATATAATAAGGAAAAACAGCTATTACTGCAATAGTCACCATCAGCCCAGAGATTCCCCAGCAGTATTTATTTTCTGCCACTAGATGTCCTCAGTCTGACGGCCGGCATCATTCAACTCACTTCCCCTGAGCTTAGGTCATCTGGGACCCTCCCCAGCCTATCTCTGTTGAGGAAAGTAGAAAAAATAGCGCTGGGCTTGTAAGGTTATCTCAATGGTATTGCTATCTTAAAGAATTGGTGTTTATGTAAATATTCTTGCTCAAGGGCAGGCAACTTCTACACCCCAGAGAATCTCCACTGTCTTTTTGGCTTGTAAAGTAATGTAATGGTTTTGCAGCCAAACCAGCAGCTGACAAGGCATATTCCTGCATCACACTAGAAAAAAAACATTAAGGTCCCTTTCACACAAGTTGGGTCTGCCTGTCCATTTTTTAGGCAGACCCAATCAGACCTCAGTTCTCTTCTATGGGCAGACAGATGTAAATGGACTCTGTGCAGGCCAGTTAAGTTATCCATTCCAAACTCGCTCATCTATGTCTTTATGTACCTTGCTTTGTGCACTGGTGCGCAGTCATGTTGGAACAGGAAGGGGCCATCCCCAAACTGATCTCACAAACTTGGGAGCATGAAATTGCCCAAAATGTCTTGGTATGCTGACACCTTAATGCCTCATACACACGGTGCGACGGTCATACGACCGGACGTCCAAAATCGTATGTTGGCTGTTGTGTCTCGCGTACTGACGTACACTAAGCGATCGTACAACCAAGCCCAACGTGGTGACGTCCTACGATCGTATAAAGAGGAAGTTCAGGTGAATTTGATTTGTGAATTAGGAACGTAGGTTTACACGAACGGACACTTCCGGGCGTTCCTGACTTCTGAGCATGCGTGTTTTGCACGCACAGCTTTGTTGGCCCAACTTCTCTGTACACACGAGTCAACAGTCGTACAACCGATTTTTGTACAACAAATGTTCTCCAATCTGCTCATCCAACTTCTGTTGTACGACTGTCGCACGTCGGCTGTTCTAATCGTACATACTAACGGATGATCGTACACAAGCTGTTGGGCGACCTTTGTCGTACAACCGTTGTACCGTGTGTACGGGCCTTAAGAGTTCGCTTCACTGGAACTAAGGGGCCAAGCCAAACCCCTGAAAATCAACCCAGCACCATAATCCCCCCCTCCACCAAATGATCTGGACCAGTACACAAAGCAAGGTTAATAAAGACATGGATGAGCAATGAGTGAGTTTGGGGTAGAAGAACTTGACTGGTCTGACCTCAACTTGATAGAAGACCTTTGTGATGAATTAGAGTGGAGACTGCAAGCCAGGTCTTCTCGTCCAAGTGCCTGACCTCACAAATGCGCTTCTGGAAGAATGGTCAAACATTCCCATAGACACACTCCTAAACCTTGTGGACAGCCTTCCCAGAAGAGTTGAAGCTGTTATAGATGCAAAGGGTGGGCCAACTCATTATTGAACCCTATGGACTAAGACTGGGATGCCATTAAAGTTCATGTGCATGTAAAGGCAGGTGTCCCAATACTTTTGGTAACATAGTGTATGTAAATGATTTCAGCTGTAAACATGTGTGTAATTTTTATCTATATCTGTCTGGTGTTTTGATTTAAGCCCTTAATTCATTCAGCTATTGTCTCAATAACATATCTCGCACAACACCGCCTCAACAACTCTATTTGGTTTTTCCGGTGATCCGTATGTTGCGAGGTCCTCATTAGTGTTGTGGGGTATGGCGCTGATTAAAGACTGTTTCGCTAACTTCCTGCAGCCCATCTCAAGGGCTTTCAAGTACAAATCCTCATGTAAGATGAATCACTTTTTCGACAGACCAAAAAAAGTATAAAAGCAGGCACGGACTAGACATTATTAGACAGATCTGTTAAAAGTTGGCAGAATGTTCTTGGAGAATGATGAAATGAGACAGAAATATCTGCTGGTCAGGAGGTGACATAGACGGTGGAGGAAAGACGTGGAGAACAGCAGATTAGTCTATGCAGCCAGTCGACAATACGATTATACACTATGGATGAGCGGAGATAAAAATCAACGCTATCTACGTAGATAAGAGGGGAGAAAGGAGATGAGCAGGAGCTACAGACAATAAAGCCATGTTCCCATTGATCGTTACAGGTCTATTTCTGATAAGATAAAATGAAAAACAGATAAAATAATAACCATTCTATGATAATATCTATATGGAATCCGTTATTATGCAAAAAATGGTTTAATAATGACTTAAAGGCCAGCTCTTTATTAATACAAAGCCTGTTGTGGTAGGATTTCTAAAATAGATGAGCATGCTTGTGGATTTACAGTAAAATGTTCTAAAGCTCAATCATGGCCATATTTAAATACATTGCTCAACTGCATTTATTTCATATACTTAAAAATCAAGTGTACACCAAATTTCTTCTACAAACTCAGATATTACTTTGTAAATGTAGCTGTGACATCACCACTCTGCATATCCTTCAATAGTGAGTACTTGTCTCAGTTAAAGTGTTACTAAACCCACAAGGTGAGATCAGTCTGTATATGCAGTAAAGCATGCTTGTTATACTCAATGTGGAACCTAAGGCCCCTTTCACACGGACGGATAGAATTCAGATTTTAGCTGCGGATAGATGAAGTTATCTACCACAGTTATACTGTGACAATGCTTTCCTATGGCCCCATTCACACTGTGCATTTAGCAACTGTTTCGTTACAGACGATTTAGAACGATTAGAAAAAATGGATTTGAATGCGTCCAGGAACGATGTAATGCAGCTATCTGCACATATCTGCAGCTATCTGCAGGTAAAAGCAGTGCACTGTGTCACCTATGGATAGCAACGGCAACAAGCATAGAAAATCAATAGGAAGCACTTCAGAAATGTCAAGAATGCACTTTAGAAATGTCAAGAATGTTTCCACTGCAGCTAAACATAGCTGCACTTAATCATAGCTAATCGGAATGTACAAATGCAAGTAATCATTGTGCTTTGGAGTCTGGTATCTCGCTTGCATTTAGCAACGGCAGAACAGCCGCTGGTATGAAAGGGGCCTAAGGGGTTTATCCTCTGCATTGTGTAAAATGACTGCTTGATCCTGTCATCTCTGATCCTCCCCTTCTTCCACAATCCATAACCCATCTGCTTATAGTACAGAGCCTTGGGGGCACTCTGCACATGCTCAGTTTGGTGTGTATTGCTAGAGAGTTTTTTTTTTCTTGGCAGGGTGCATGTGATCAGCATAGGTCCAATCAGCACTGTCCAGACAGAGGGCCACATAGGACAGTAAGAGGAGAATATAAAACTCCATCTACTAGCTTTAACCAGACACTGATAGAAGTCACAAGACTGCTATATATTGCTGATGAGAAAAGGTATTTAGCAGTTTATATTTACTAAAATAATTGCATTTCAATGTTCTGTGTACTGTGGGAGGCCAGATATTGTGAATGCAGGGTCCTGGGTTTAGTAACACTTTAAGAGCACTACGTCTTATTTCTGTCTGGTGCTTTGTTCCTCTACTATCAGCATGAATCACTTCAGAGAAGTTTCCCTAACCCCAAGAGAAAAATGGTGACAAGGGAGGGACCTCCAGCTGATTGACAGCCTCAGCTCTGTTCCTGTGTGCTGTGTGAAGGGGGGTGGGGGTGTCCCTTCCCTCCAATCAGCTCTCAGAGCTCTACTCACTGAGCTCTGCAGAGTGTTACTTCAGCTTTCCGGCCCCTGTTTTCTGAAAGCTCAGAGCTCAGCAGTGTCCCTTTAACAGTATCTTTATGGGGGTCTGGGATAAGGGGCCAGAAGGACCAGTCGAACACATGACCACTGTGATTGTCTGTCAAAGTGGTCACATGATTGGGACCACCGGCTCATGATCATTAGCACAAATCAAGAGCAGCCTTTGACAGCTCTGTCACTGTGCTGATAGCATGCAGTGAGCATACTGTCAGCTCTCATGGATGCATTTATGCAGCATGTGGGCATTACGTGGGCAGCAAAAGGTTAAGAACCCAACAAAGAAGCAGGCATAGGCCTCCCTGACATCTTTTAATACCATCAGCCATGCAACCTATCAAGGGATGATAGACTGAAATATTCATTCAGAAGTTAAAGATTGGGTTCAGCTTGAACACTCTTTCTCTTCCTTAACCTTGCATCAACTCCATTGGACAGATCCGGATCACATCCTGTCCACCTGTAGAGCTCACTCCCTAATCGACAACACATTACACATCTTTAAAGAAGCCTGCTTGAAACATAAGATCTCACCCTCACCAAGTCCAATAACCCCCATTCACCATAGTCCAAACTTCCCCCCCCAGGTCTATCTGACTTCTTTCTTGCTAAGGTCTGGTCGCACTCCAAAATCCAAGCGGAGCACTCCTTTGACAAAGGAAACCTTCTGACCCTACCCTCGCTATCCTCTCACATGACAAACCAAACATTTCCCTTCTGGACTTACATCCAAATCTGACACTTTGTAAATAATCCAAAACTAACCCCGACATGGTCCCGCCAACACACGCCATTCGAATCGATGTGCAGCAAACAAGAACCGCAAAGACATTTAATTTCCTATACATACTCATTGCTATTCTCCGACCATAATCCAAAATCGAATAAAGCGAGACATACAGCTATCCATAGACTTCACAGAGGAGGAATGGGAATGGAAAAATATTTACACTAACATCCACAAGGGAACAACTAATGTTTCAATGCAGGAAAATGGATTCAAAATCTTTTCACGGTGGTACAGGACCCCCTCTCAACCCTTGACCTAACTATGCACACACTGTGTCTGATGCCCTCAGGCGGAGGAGAATGGAATCCCTGTTTTCCTTCCCTCCTTGCCCCCTCTCTCTACCTCCCGGTACCCTAGGCCCTAGCATCCTACTTCTCTTTAGATTCTACCCCTGTTTCCCCCCTCTCTTTTTATTTACAAGACCCTGGAACCTTTTTAGGGTGTTCCTTGTCACTCTCCCACAATAAGGAACTTCCCATGCAACAATATGACCAACAAGCTATAACACCTTACATATAAAGTCCCAACATATAAATTACACAGCCTCCCAAAGATTAATTACCCACTTACAAGGGTAATGTAAGTCCTTATGGCAAAGATAGACCCCACTTCCATAAGGCTTGCAAATAATAGACTGTTAAGAAGCCATCTGCTGCAAGTATACAAGCTGACCAAGCACTGCCTTGATGGACGACCATTATTAACACCTACGTATACTCAACGATTATAACTCAATTTTTTTTGGGCTACCTCCAGACTCGGTCTATCTCAGACACTTATTTTTAAGGACAAATAGTACTATTTGCATAAAATCTCTAGAATATAGATATTTCCAACAATTAGTTATTCACTTTACATCCAGTGAAGATTGCTGTATGACCTGCTGTGCTGACTCACTTGTGTTCCCTATATCTATAAGAATTATTGTATTGCCTTTGCTTCAAATAAGACTCAAAAAAAAAAAAATTAAAAAAACAACTACGTTTCTAACATTTATAAATTCTACTAGCAGAATATGATTTTAATAACGGTTTGTGTCCCTATCAACGGGATTTTCCTATCTTCCCAACCTGTCTGACATCCATAAAACATTGAAAAGTTGATGAAGGTGCTAACTCTTGCGCATTTCAAGTAAAAGAAGGGGGAAAAAAGTTTTGGGCTGAAATCCAACTTTATTCTGTTCGCTTTCTCACGTAGAGCTAAAAATAAATAAATATTCGTGTTTCATTTTAAGCGCCGGGGTCATTTTTCTTCAGCAGATAATCTGTTCTATACCTCTACTGTTCTCCTTTCATATTCCTCCTCCATAGCATTTAACTTCCAGAAATGCCATAAAAGTGGTTTTCAATATTTTCACTTTAAACCCCTTTTTGTTGTTTTTTTTTTAAACTGTCAGAATATTTTACAGAGAATTTAGAAAGTATTTTTTGCATCGCTGGGGAAATAATAAGGTCAGGTATTTTATTTTGAGTAAAAGAAGGATGCTTAAGGAGCTTGCAACTGCAGGCAAATAATCAATGTATAGTTTGGTTTTATGGATGCAAGCTCCTTAGGGTCAGTTAATTCACTTGGTTAGATGTTTTATGATGCTCTGTAGGGGGATGATGAATGGAGACAGCCATCAGCCTTTGTATCCAAACGCTTTACTATGTTCCATGGCACCTTAATTATTTTCTCTCACTCCTGGTAACATAGTTCCTGATATTCTTTTCATATGTCCTAGCTGAAAGGGGACTCTGAGTTTGAATGGATGGGGCAGTGGCTATGGTATAAATATTAATTTAATATGGTTTTAGCATTAGTTGTTTTTTATAACAGAAGCTTCAATTTTACCTTAAAGTGGTTGGAAACCTCTGAAGTGAAAAATGAACAAAGCATATCCTTCTAGTGTGTGTATTTGCCTTAATCCAAAGCACCTAGTGTGATTACTGCCTCCTCTTTCATTTATCTGCATGAGTCACTTCTGTCAGTCTATGTCGACACCAGGGGAGGGCTGGCAGCCGTAGGCCTAGGGGGCAAGTCCAGTCAAGTGGCCCATTGAACCACCGAATCAGCTCACCATCCATGCCCACCCAATGGGCCTAGCGGGATCCATGGTAGGGCTGGCCCTGGGCGCCCCCCCCTTTGCCTGCAGTTAGTTTGTGGCTGCGCCCCTGGGCCCTATTTCCTTCCTCCACAAGAAAAAATAGTGTGAGCGGGCAGCAGCCATCAGCCATTCTAAATGTAAGTTAGGGTGGCCTGGGAGGAAATTGCCACCTTACCCCCTGGGCCAGCCCTCCCCTGGTCGACACCAAACAATCCTGAGAGACGGCCCCCCGAGCACATAGCAGGTGATTGAAAGCCTTAGCTGTGCATATTTCCCTATGAATCTGTGCAGAAGGGTGTGTGTCTATTCTCACTGCTACTGCTGTGAATGCATTAAAGTAAAAACAATAAGTCATTAGTTTGGCACGCATTCCTGTGTTATTTCTGCAGGTTACTGTGCAGTGCGACTTTACAGACAATTCATTTGAATTGGCTGAATTTGCATCGGAATGTGGAGAAAGTATTGCATGCACTACTTTTAAAAAACCTGAAGCACCTAATCGTATAGTACTGCAGTACCATGCGATTTGGTGGCCACAAATGCACTGCATTTGCAATCTGTATTTGGGTTTCCCTTAACATTACATTGGCACCCATAGCAGATTGCAAAGGCAGTGCATTTTGAGCACGGTGCGGGAAACGCACACCAGAACGTGTTCTGTTATGAACCGGCCCTAAGTACTATAAATATTTGGATTCCTGAACAAGCTGCTAGGACCCCCAAATACCAGGGGAGTCCTGATATGCTAATGACCAGCTCCTGTGATTAATTAATAAAGTATTTGTTGTAGGACCTGGACCTGTTGTTAGTAAGATCAAACAGTGCAAATAGGAGTATAATACTGCGGAACAGGGTAGCTCTGGCTCAGCAACTCAAAATGGTCCTTTGGAAAGCACCATGTGGAAATCAGGGGTTGTATAGAGTACCCCAATAATGACCAATTTATACAATTTATTCCATCATAAATATCCAATGTAATATACAACCAATATGTTCCAGCATTTCATGCATTTCCCCTTCATCGGGGCTTGACCAACTGTGTTAAGAGGGGACATGATGGATCAAATTTGGGAAGCAAAACGCTCCTCTTAACAGATGATGGGCTTCAACAGCTGATCAGAAATATTAGATTTCTTGTGTGGTTCTCTTGTGTGCTCTAAAATTCCAACTCCGGTGGTTGACAGCTCTACCATGATGCCTCCGGTACACTAATATTGGCTCATCACTGTGAAGAGTCATAACAGGCGCAAACCAGCAACCATAGAAGATGGTCACTTTTGAGTATGGGGGTATAAAGATATTTGGGGATCCTAGTGTGCTCTACAGACAATCAAAAATGAAGTGCAGGCATCTAGAGGTGCTTGTAATATTAATGTACTAACCAAAGGCAACACTTATTTTTTAGGTATAGAGCAGTGGTTCCAAGGACCCACTAACAGGCCAGGTTTGCAGGATAACTGAAATACATCACAGGTGATATCATTTGTTGCTCAGTGATTGCAGCATTCTAGTCTGCATCTCCCCAAGGTAATACTTAAAATCTGGCCTGTTGGTGGGTCCCGAGGGCAGGAGTTGAGAACCACTGGTATAGAGGAAGGTGGCGCTGTCTATGTGTTCCACTGGTGAATGTATGTACAGTATCTCACAAAAGTGAGTACACCACTCACATTTTTGTAAATATTTTATTGTATCTTTTCATTTAACAACACTGAATAAATTACACTTTGCTACAATGTAAAGTAGTGAGTGTACAGCTTGTATGACAGTGTAAATTTGCTGTCCCCTCAAAATAACTCAACGCACAGCCATTAATGTCTAAATCGCTGGCAACAAAAGTGAGTACACCTCTAGTTGAAAATGTCCAAATTTGGCCCAAAGTGTCAATATTTTCCATTATTTTCCAGCACTGCCTTAACCCTCTTGGGCATGGAGTTCACCAGAGCTTCACGGGTTGCCACTGGAGTCCTCTTCCACTCCTCCATGATGACACCATGGATCTGGTGTATGTTAGAGACCTTGTGCTCTTCCACCTTCCATTTGAGGATACCCCACAGATGCTCAATAGGGTTTAGGTCTGGAGACATACTTGGCCAATCCATCACCTTTACCCTCAGCTTCTTTATCAAGTCAGTGGTCATCTTGGAGGTATGTTTGGGGTCATTATCATATTGGAATATTGCCCCACGGCCCATTTTCCGAAGGCAGGGGATCATGCTCTGGTTCAGTATGTCACAGTACATGTTGGCATTCATGGTTCCCTCAATGAACTGTAGCTCCCCAGTGCTGGCAGCACTCATGCAGCCCCAGACAATGACACTCCCACCACCATGCTTGACTGTAGGGAAGACACACTTGTCTTTGTACTCCTCCCCTGTTTGTCACCACACACGCTTGACAGTATCTGAACCAAATAGGCTTATCTTGGTCTTATCAGACCACAGGACATGGTTCCAGTAATCCATGTCCTTAGTCTGCTTGTCTTCAGCAAACTGTTTGCGAGCTTTCTTGTGCATCATCTTTAGAAGAGGCTTCCTTCTGGGACGACAGCCATGCAGACCAATTTGATGCAGTGTGCGGCGTATGGTCTGAGCACTAACAGGCTGACCTCCCACCCCTTCAACCTCTGCAGCAATGCTGGCATCACTCCTACGTCTATTTCCCAAAGACAACCTCTGGATATGACGCTGAGCACGTGCACTCAACTTCTTTGGTCGACCATGGTGAGGCTTGTTCTGAGTGGAACCTGTCCTGTTAAACCGCTGTATGGTCTTGGCCACTGTGCTGCTGCTCAGTTTCAGGGTCTTGGCAATCTTCTTATAGCCTAGGCCATCTTTACACAGAGCAACAATTTTTTTTTCAGAACCTCAAAGAGTTCTTTGCCATGAGGCGTCAAGTTGAACTTCCAGTGACCAGTATGAGAGAGTGAGAGCGATAACACCAAATTTAACACACTTACTCCCCATTCACACCTGAGACCTTGTAACACTAACGAGTCACATAACACTGTGGAGGAAAAATGGCTAATTGGGTCCTATTTGGACATTTTCAGTTAGGAGTGTACTCACTTTTGTTGCCAACGGTTTAGACATTAATGGCTGTGTGTTCAGTTATTTTGAGGGGGACAGCAAATTTACACTGTTATACAAGCTGTACACTCACTACTTTACATTGTAGCAAAGTGTCATTTCTTCAGTGTTGTCACATGAAAAGATATAATAAAATATTTACAAAAATGTGAGGGGTGTACTTACTTTTGTGAGATACAATAAGTATTCATTCTAGAGTAATATATCAAGAATTACCAAAAAAGTGCTACGTGCTCAATAGTGCAAAATTCCACAAATATGAAATATAATTCAAAGTCCGAAGAATTAATCTATAGAAAAACTCATACCCAAAAGCCATATCAAACACATAAAAATATATAAAAGCTGATTCAAAAGATCCAAAATAGATAAAAAATATATTGTTACTATAAATTATTCCCGTGATGCAGAGGAAAACGTTTGAATTGATGCACTAGACACATCACCACTACAGTTTTATCTAGTTTTTTTTGTTTTTTTTTCGCATGAACTTAACTTTTTAATAAAGGGACAAAGTTTATATTAACAATATATTTTTTATCTATTTTGGATCTTTTGAATCAACTTTTTCTGCTTTTTATATATTTTTGTGTATGATATGGCTTTTGGGTTATGAGTCTTTCTATAGATGAATCCTTTTTGCTTTAAATTATATTTCATATTTGTGGAATTTTGCACTTTTGAGCACATAGGACTTTTTTGGTAATTCTTGATATATTACTCTAGGGTGAATAATTAGGGTGAAAGCACTTATTTAAAGTTTTTTTACAAATTGTTTACAACACATATCCATACATTCACCAGTGGAACACATAGACAGTGCTACCTTCCTCTATACTTTATTCACTCCAGTTTATACTTCACCTAGTGGAGGTTTCAGTCTCAATCACTTTCGGCAGTGATATTCTAAATATATCCTAAGTGTGGAAAATACAATTTAAACACTTCGTTTTTAGTTTTGGATCGAGTGGAAAAGGATTATAAAATAAGGATTTTATTGCTTTCTATGCTTAGGAAGATTCCTCCTCTCTATTTGTCCTGTTTACCGTAATCACCGAAAGTGAACCCAAATTTTGGGTTGTCACCAGAGCAGAAATAGAGGGGAAATAATCCAATGGGGTAGTAGTTCCAGAGACCAGGGATTCCTCACTGTAGAAGCATTTTCTCTCACGTCTGATATGATAGGTACGTTTCTCAACTTGCTGCTTTGCAGGGATAAGAAACAGATAGATTGTTCCCTCTGTGCAAAGCCCTGTGTTGATTGCCAATCAGCAGGTTCCAGCCATGAATCATTGGCATGAAGCTTGCGCACGCCCTAAACCTGGAAATAGGCAGCTATGTACCAGTACGTCGATTTGCCTGTGCGGCTGCACGTGCACAACACATTGCAGGGGGGTGGTCTGCAAGTGGTTATACATTGTAACATTGGTCAAGCTTGGACCAATGTCCTTATGTATGTACCAGTGATGGCGAACCTTGGCACCCCAGATGTTTTGGAATTACATTTCCCATGATACTCATGCTCTCTGTATTGTAGGTGTAAAACAGAACTCCGGACAGCCGCACTCCAATCAAACCTTTATTATGAAGCCATTAAAAATCCATACAGTACAAGAAAAAGGACTAACGCATTTCATGCCTCACAATAGGCGCTTACTCATAGTCAGTTCAGCATCATGGGAAATGTAGTTCCAAAACATCTGGGGGGCCAGGGCTCGCCATCACTGGTATATACCATGTCTGGCCAATACCTATGGAAGCTGGATATCACTGAAGTAGGCACTGCTACAACATTGATCTCTGATTGCTTTTAGGACCTTTGCCGAGCAACTGCACCTCTGCTTATTGAGCTCAGCGCGGGCACCATTCAGAGAATACTATTTGGTTGGGGGTGTTCCGCGCACAGCTGCTGCCTCCACTGGACCCCCTAGTCCTAAGGGCTAGAGGTGTTAAATTAAGGAAAGAAAGGAAAGAGTGGGTGTGGTGCTGCTCTTAATGTGCTAATGGAGTGCTGTTCTTTTAATTATGAAATAAATGGATGCATATATGTGATCTTGACTCCTAAAAAAACATCAATAAATCCACTAATAAAGTGACCTTATGTGAATCCTGTGCACAAAACACTTTTCATCCAACAGAAATGAGAACATTTATATGCTTAAATTTCATACAAAAACTGATTATGGTGTAAAAATGACTAATTCTTTTTTATAAAAAAATATATATGTGTATCATATAAGTGATCTCAAATTCTATTACACTTTTAAAACCAATAATATAGTGACCTCATGCAATCCCTGTGCAAAAAAATGCTTCAATATCTTAGGAAAAAAATGTGAAGAAAAATATATATGCTTAAAGTTCATATAAAAAAACGAATTGTGATCGAAAATGACTGGTGTCTGAAATAGTCCACTGATAATTACAACTTTACTAATCCGTGATTCTGAAAAAAGATATATAATAGTTGAAACCCAGTCCATAAACAAGCTTTATAAATCCGCAGTTCATTCATGAAATGTCAGTTCAACTGATAAAATCTGTTGTTTTCTTCTTTTAGTGATTGTGGTTAATGCTTACAAAAAACATTAAAGACATCAAACAGGTGGTGCTGTTGCAATCCGTGCTCCCCTAAGGTAAATTCACTTACCAGAGAGTAGTCCCCTCTAGGGGGTGTTGCGCCTTTACAGCAACCCTGCTGTGCTGGGGTCTTTTGGAGGCCTTCCTTGTCTCAGGAGATGTTTCCCACCAGGGGGTGTTCTTACGCCTCCTGTGTGCCTCCACTCTGCCGGGATGTGAATCCTTTCCTGGGAGAACCTTCTGCCCCTTCGTTCCAAGATGTTAGAATGCCAAAAACAAATGGAGTCCGTAGTGCACTAACGTTTTAAAACATATTTTATTCCTTAATACAGTGCACTTGCATGGTGTCCAAATGAGCAAATAACATTGTCTGAAGCTGCAAAGAAAAAACAACTCAAAAACTGTAGTTTCTATTGCTTCCATGGACCATAGGAAGTGCAATGACGCTTAGATGCTCCTCCTTACTAGTTTTGTCATGCCAACGTCATCAGAAGGGGTACCATCTTCCTGCACTTCCTACCTTTTATATTATACCATTATACCATTGCTCAGCAACCCTGTTTAACTTGTGCTCCACATTACATTGGTTTATGGTTAGCAAACTGATTAAATAGATTTGTGAATTAGATGATTAAGTCTCATAGGTATAATATAAGTGCAAAGCTAGGTTAATACCCTTAAATCTGAGACTTAGGCCTCATTTACACCGTTGCTGGTAAACGGACGTTTAGAGGCTTTTGGGCATTTTTTTAGGCTGCCCCTGAACTTTCCTCTATGTTATCAGTACATTTACACAGGGTTGTTTAAGGTCGTTTCCAGGCAGTTGAGTTTAAAGGGTTTTTTTGGTATGCAAAAAAAATGTGTTTAGACGCCAGTTCAGAGGCATTTGAAATGTCAAACAACTTGTAAATACGCCTAAATGCTGTGACTCGCATTTAGAAGCAATTCGTTTACAGGCGTTTCCATTTCAAAAACAAAAAAAGTTTTTTTCCAAAAATGCTCCTAGATGCCAACGCGGCTAAACGCGGATAAACGCAGCATGCAAAACGTGGCAAGACAGACGTTTTAGACGCTGGTTTCTAGCTGTCAAGATAAAACGTTCAGGGGAGGTTGAAACAGCGTCCCGTGTAAATGGAGCCTAAGAAAGATAAACCAATAAATTAGCAGGGATGTTAAGCAACGGTATAATATAAGCATGTGCAGGAAGATGACGTCGGTATGACAAAACTAGTAAGGCGGAGCATCTAAGCGTCATTGTACTTCCTATGGTCCGTGGAACGCAATAGAAACCATGGTTTTTGCTTTGTTTTTTCTTTGTAACTGCTGACAATGTTATTTGCACATCTGGACACCATGCAAGTGCATTGTATTAAGGAATAAAATAAGTTTTTTTTTTCCAAGAAAATTTTTATGGAGTATTAAATCAGTATACAATAAAGCCAAAGTCAAAACGCAAGGCATTGCAAATACAAAACAAGAAGAGATAATAGCAAAGGGAGATCATAATAGATGGCAAGACAAAGTAAGTTATAAGGTCAGAAATGTCTATTATAACAGTATCACAAAACAGATATCTGAACAGCTGGGTGTGTTATCGGTATAGTAGAGCTTTAGGTAGTTAGTGGGGTAGTGTGTAAGCATAGAGGGTAAGGCAGGACTCGTTAATTACTTCAGTTTCGTCTTATGGCGTAGCACTTCCATTATATAGGTCTATGAGTTACATGTGACCCGCACATGTAGACTCTGGAAAACGTATATAGATAAAGAGAGGAGGGGGTGGGTGAGAAGGGAATGGGGGGGGGGGGGAGGTAGAAGGAGGGGAAAAAAAAAAAGACTGGAAGATGGGTGGATTAGATATGTTGTGATGCTGGGCAGGATTACCTATTCAGTGGTGGCGTCAACAGATATGCTCTATAAGCTGGAAGAACATTTGTTTGTATAAGAGATTATGTTGTATTAGTGTTGTTGCTTGTCAAGTATTCATTTGTGCGTTTAAACCGGTACCATTTTGCCCAGGTAGTGGCATGTTTTGCAGGGGTGTCATTGGATATGGCGATTAGTTCCTCCATTGCCGCAATTTTATCAATTTGTTTGTACCAATCCTGTAGGGAGGGTACATTGGAGGTTCCCCAGAGTCTCGGTATACAAAGTTTGGCAGCGTTGATCAGATTGATGGTAAGCGATTTACGAGTGCTTAGAGTGATTTTCTAGTGCTTGTTTGTTGTAGGGGGAGTAGGAATTGTTCGGGCTTTAATTGTAAGTTTTGGGAGGTTATAAGATTCATTTGCGAGTGTATTTTTTCCCAAAAGGGAAAGATTCCTGTGTACTGCCACCAGATATGCAGGAGGCTGCCTAAACTTTGTTTACATCTCCAGCAGATGTTAGAAATGTTGGGGTTAAAGTGATGAAGTGTGTTAGGTGTTCGATACTACCGGGTAAGAAGTTTAAAATTGTTCTCTTGTATGGCTACGTTGATGGAACCTTTATGCGAGTGTTCATAGATCTGAGTCCATTGCTCTTCAGAAATGTCTAGATTTAGGTCTTTGTTCCACGGCACACAGAATTTCCCGGTGTTGCCAGGGGTATGTGACCAAAACAATGAGTATATGGTAGAGATTGTATGTTGTATGGGGTGTTTGCTGGTACATAGGTTGTCAAACTGTGACCGGGGCTGTGAGAGATTACCCACTTTTTGGATGGAATGGATAAAGTGCCTAATCTGGAAGTATTTCCAGAAATTGATTGTTATAAGGGGCCACTTTTTTTTATGCTATCCAATGACAAGATGTTCCCCTTGGAGGTTATATGATGAGCCTGCAGTGTGATATCTGAGTCTAGACCTGTGATAAATTGGTCCTGGAGTCCTACGTGACAATCTGGATTGTTGAGAATTGGGGTCATAGGGCCTGGGGTCACTGATATACCTCTGTCTTTAGCTGCTTTTTTAAAGCTGTTTAGTGAGGGTCCGATCATGGGATGATTTTTCAGTTCTTGAGGTATGTGGTGGGTACTGATCCATGGTGTAAGGTGTATGGGAGTTTTTGAAGTGGCTTTTTCTAGTGTCACCCAGTCTTTGATTGTGCCGTTTGCATTCCAGTCAACTATGCGTTGCAAGTGGCAAGCCCAGTAATATAGTTTGAAATCTGGGATGCCTAAGCCTCCTTTGAGTTTCGGGAGGGTTAATTGGGTGTAACTAATTCTAGGTTTTTTACCTAGCCATAAAAAGATCGTGCACAGTTTTCTGATATTTTGAAAGAAGGTTGGGGGAATTGTGATAGGTAATGTCTGCAGAATATATTAGATGGGTGGGGGTATGTTTAAAATAAGTTTTAAAACGTTAGTGCACTACGGACTCCATTTGTTTTTGGCATGCTAACATCTCGGAACGAAGGGGCGGAAGGTTCTCCCAGGAAAGGATTCACATCCTGGCAGAGTGGAGGCACACAGGAGGCGTAAGAACACCCCCTGGTGGGGGACATCTCCTGAGACAAGGAAGGCCTCCAAAAGACCCCAGCACAGCATGGTTGCTGTAAAGGTGCCACACCCCCTAGAGGGGACTCTCTCTCTGGTAAGTGCATTTACCTTAGGGGAGCATGGATTGCAACACCAGCACCTGCTTGATGTCTTTAATGTTTTTTGTAAGCATTAACCACAATCACTAAAAGAAGAAGACAACAGGTTTTATCTTTTATTGAACTGACATTTCATGAAAGAACTGCGGATTTATAAAGCTTGTTTTTGGACTGGCTGTCATTTATTATATATTTTTTTTTCAGAATCACGGATTAGTAAAGTTGTAATTATCAGTGGACTATTTTAGACACCAGTCATTTTCCATCACAATTAGTTTTTTATATGAACTTTAAGCATATATATTTTTCTTCACATTTTTTTTCGTAAGAAATTGAAGCGTTTTTTTTTGCACAGGGATTGCACGAGGTCACTTTCTTATTGGTTTTAAAAGTATAATAGAATTTGAGATCACATATATGATACACATATATATATATATATTTATAAAAAAGAATTAATCATTTTTCCACCATAATCAGTTTTTGTATGAAATTTGAGCATATATGATACTACTGTCATTTAATGCAGTGTTCCCCAACCCTGTCCTCAAGGCCCACCAACAGGTCATGTTTTCTGGATTTCCATTAATTTGCACAGGTGATTTGATCAGTTTCACTGCCTTAGTAATTACCACAGCTGATTCATCTGAGGGAAATCCTGAAAACATGACCTGTTGGTGGGCCTTGAGGACTGGGTTGGGGAACACTGATTTAATGGACTTCTCCCCTATCCTTCTCTGTATAATATACTGACAAAACCCTATAGTTGATGTGAATGCAACCCATAGGAGTGCTGCCCCATTCTTACAGCTACAGCTTGATCCCCTATGGGGTGGCTGGGAGCGTGGGGTAGCACCTCTCATCAAACGTTCATCCCTACCAATTGTATATATTAGTTGGAGGTAATTGCCTTTCTTTTTTCTTTTTTTTTTTGACACAAGTTTCTGCATAAGGATATTTAGTACCATGCCCTTTTGAAAGTCAATAGTTGACTAACGTTGTATACTGATATTACTTGTTACCTGTACTAAACTCAATAAAAACCTTGAAACAAAAAAAAAAAAATTACCAACTATAATCTGTCTGTTTTCATTGCCTACCATCCATAGGGGAGTGTGTTCAAATGAATAACAGATCAAATTAAGATGAGTGCTATAATTCTCTCATGAGCCCTGAAATTGGCCCCAAAATTGGCAAAATGCATTGGCATATGAAGATTTACTGCTTCAGCACTCACTTTTTGGTGTAGAACGATTGCAATTAATTTTGCTAGCACCCTCTGGTTTTGCTTTTACCTATATAGATAGATACATGTTGTATGATCTTTTAACTTTTGTTACCAAATAAATTGTATAATTTTATTAAAAAAAAAATTGAGCATATACATTTTCACATTTCTGTTGGATGAAATAGAAGTGTTTTGTGCACAGGATTCACACAAGGTCACTTTATTAGTGGATTTATTGATGTTTTTTAGAAGTGAAGATTACATATATGCATCCATTTATTTCATAAGTAATCAAAGAACAGCACTCCATTAGCACATTAAGAGCAGTGCCACACCCACTCTTTCCTTTCTTTCCTTAAACCATTCAGAGAATAGTTTGCATTCTCTAAATGAATGTAAAGTGTTACGTGATTGGGCAAGGTGGAGAAACATGGCCGTGTCATCACACTCCCCACCCTGTCCAATCAGAGAGCACATTGCATTCATTCAGAAAATGCAAAGAATTCTCGGAATGGCACCTATGCTGAGTGATTGACCTCCAATATTCCCATTAGAGCAGGACAGCTGCTCAGCACAGGACTTGGAAGCAATGGAGATCACTGGAGTAGCGATGTCTTCTGGGACCAGGGGCTTCAGCCAGGTATAGTATATACATATTTACATTTGTCCAAGCTTGACTAGTGTTACTATGTATAACATACCGATGCATGGAAGTTTTCTTTAACCTCCCTGGCGGTATGATTATTTCAGATTTTTGGTGCTGAAAGCGGTACGATTATTTTGCATGAAAATTTGGTGTTTTATATTGTAGGCCTGTAATTCTTAGCAATAACTTAAATCTGTCCAAACAAGAGTCTAGTAGACATCCCGGGTAAGAAAAAGTTTGAAAAATGAAATCATAAATTATAATATAATAAATAACTAAAAATAACTATCAAAAATAATAATATGATAGTAATAAAACGTATTCAATAATGTAATCAAACCAAAAACGCAGAAATTTGCTCATTTGCAGAATTGTCGCTGTCGTCACTTTCAGTTTCTGATGATAAATTTCCCCAAAAATCAGTATCACTCAATTCTGCAAATGATTCTTATTTACTATCGCTGTTTTCTAGCTGATCAGAAACCACTTTTGACGCAAAGGGACACTTTTTGGTTGCTATGGACATTCTCAAGTTTCCAGGCAGAAAGAATGACATTTATAATATAAAAGTGCATGCAGGGCACTGGGCAAACCACTAGGGACAAAGGGGATGTGAAATGTTTTCATACAGTAATGTAATCTATAAGATTACAGTGTACTGTATGTGCTGTGTGTGTTTCATTTTTTGAATTTCCCGCCGGTCTCCGCCCCAGTGCGACGCGACGCTCGCAGGGAACGGAGCCCGGCACACAGGAGTCATCTGGCGGTGGACACAGCCCGCAGACACGGCGGGGGACATCCACGGTACACCCACGGTATACCGTTCTTGTCTCAGGGCCTGATGAGGAAGCTGCAGCTGTTCACAGTAAACATTAGAACCTGAGACATGATTCGTCCAAGTGCCACATATGTGATCAGTGGGGCAGAGGATGGGGTCAGCGGGACATAGGACGGGGTCAGCAGGGTGGAAGATGAGGTGGTACTGTTGGGCACTGATGAGGAGGCACTGATGAAGCTGCTCTGATATGCGCCACATAGGTGGCACTGACTGACACTAATAGGTGGCATTGAAGGCCACTGATAGAAGGCACTGATGGGTGGCACTCATGGGCACTGATAGGTGGCACTGATGGGAACTGATTGGCAGCACTGATGGGCACTTATAGGTGGCACTGATAAGGAGGCACTGATTGGCAGCACTGATGGGCACTGATTGGCAGCACTGAAGGACACTGATAGGCAGCACTGATGTGCACTGTTCTGGCTGCACTGATTATCAGTGTAGATGTCTCCTTTCACTCTAGCTGGTTACCGGCTCTCTCCGCTCCTCATACTGTGACAGCACAAGGAAAGGAATGCCGATAATCAGCAAGTGTGTTTATATCGTGCGTTTACCCCAATCTGACACAGTAATCACAGAGCACGCGGGGTGCACAACGCAGCGGGTGTGGTTCTGGGATCACGTCAATGTATATCCTCCCAGAACTGGATGACCGCGCTGTAGCCGGCATTTGGCATTAGGGCAGTTGAAAAATGCTGCTACACACCTTGTTTGCCTTGTGGTGCATGCGTCCCTGCCCGTATATATGTATTACATGGTCAGCAAGAGGTTGATGTTTTTATAATCCAGTCCAGAGCAATGACATGCAACTGACACTGGATCGAGTGCATGTAGACAGGAAGTGGTTGAAAGAGGCTGAGATAAGCAGCAATGAGATACAAAAACTATTTTTAAAAAAGTATTTTATATAAAAAAAAGGGCCCCATTTATACCAGGGAATAGATGTCGCTTTCCACCATCCATTATACTTCATAGGGACACCAAGAACTGCAGTTTACAACCCATTCTTAAAATGGGGGTAAAACCTTTGTTACAAAGTTCCTTCTGTTTACCCCAACAGAAAGAACTCCTTGATTGGAGGAGAGGCCACTCACATGACTTTGACAGGTCACAATTGATCACACCAGGGATTTCCCCCTGGGCTTTATTTTTTTTTCTTTGCTAGACTCATTTATTTATTTTGTCCTATCCACATTATTTAACCACTTCAGCCCCCTGGAAGGATTTCACACTTTAGGACCAGGGCACTTTTTGCGCTTTAACTGACAATTGCGCGGTCGTGCGACGTTGTACCCAAACAAAATTTGCTTCCTTTTTTTCCCACAAATAGAGCTTTCTTTTGGTGGTATTTGATCCCCTCTGCATCATTTCTGATCACCGCTATAAACAAAAGAAGGGCTTTTACTTTTTGCTAAAATACAAATCCAAAAAAAAATATAAAAAACATTTTTTTTCCATCGGTTTTGGCCGATTTATATTCTTCCTCATATTTTTGGTAAAAAAAAATCGGAACCAGCGTTTATTGATTGGTTTGCACAAAAGTTGCCACGTTTACGGACGATGAGAATTAATTTCTGGGGTTTTTATTTATTTATTTATTTATTTTTTTTACTAGTAATGGCGGCGATCTGCGATTTTTAGCAGTACTGCGATATTGCAGC
>BLSH010314285.1:537419-556138 GCA_018402905.1 Glandirana rugosa | reverse complement strand
TGACAATTGCGCGGTCGTGCGACGTTGTACCCAAACAAAATTTGCTTCCTTTTTTTCCCACAAATAGAGCTTTCTTTTGGTGGTATTTGATCCCCTCTGCATCATTTCTGATCACCGCTATAAACAAAAGAAGGGCTTTTACTTTTTGCTAAAATACAAATCCAAAAAAAAATATAAAAAACATTTTTTTTCCATCGGTTTTGGCCGATTTATATTCTTCCTCATATTTTTGGTAAAAAAAAATCGGAACCAGCGTTTATTGATTGGTTTGCACAAAAGTTGCCACGTTTACGGACGATGAGAATTAATTTCTGGGGTTTTTATTTATTTATTTATTTATTTTTTTTACTAGTAATGGCGGCGATCTGCGATTTTTAGCAGTACTGCGATATTGCAGCGGACATGTCGGACCATTTTGACACTTTTTTGGGACCATTGGCATTTATACAGCGATCAGTGCTATAAAAATGCACTGATTACTGTGTAAATGCCATTGGCAGTGAAGGAGTTAACCTGCAGGGGGGCTCTAAGGGTTAACTGTGTTCCCTGGCCATGTTCTAACTGTATGGGGGCTGCCCTGGCTGGGGAAAGGTGATGATTACAGCTTCCATATAGAGGAAGCCTGTGATCAGTGCCCTTCCTCCTCTATGAGAACGGAGATCCGTGTTTACTTACGCGGACCTACGTTCTCTCACTGCGGGAGGGCCATCGTGGGTAGCCGGCGGTGATCGAGTCTGCCGTACCCGCTCCCTGGCCTCCAGCGGCGCGCGCGCTCACAGCACTAGTTATCGCAACCGCCGTCATATGATGGCGGTTTGTAATAACGAGCCACTTTGTCACCGTCAGAGTGCGGTCGGCGGTCGGCAAGTGGTTAAGCATAATATACATGTGCCTTTTGTTTCTTTTGTATATTGGTAAGCAATAAGCTGCAGTAAACGCACACCACTGCTTTTTTTTTTTTTTAAATGGACCCCTTAATGTCACCCAGTCAGGGTTTGCATCCACTTTACATTTTCTGTACGCTCTGATATTTACTATACAGTGTTGCCTGATACACATTATTCTTTGAGCAGTCTTATAATACCAATCCCAAAAAGTATGTAGACCTTAAAATGCTATTAAACCCAATACCAACAATGTACTTTATTGCAGTTTTCCAATCATTAGATGTGCTAGCTGTATAGTTTTCTTGTTTTCCATTTGTTTTCACTGGTGATCTGGCCAGTAACACCGCTCCTGTATTAGAGTGCCCCCACTCTGGATGAAGGACCAAGGCGGGCACATTTAGCCAACAGCATTGTCAGTCTGGGGAAGGGCAGTGTTAAAAGCACTAGCAGATTTAAATACACTAACAAACTGGAGCTAAACTCCAGATAACACTTTATAAGCAATCACAGCCATCATTTTTTATCCTTTTGACATAAAGGTTGTATATAAATAAATAAATAAATACAACTGATCATTGTAAGCACCCCTGCAGTGTTAATTGTAGCAGCAAATTTCAATTTAGTTTTAGTCTTTTGACTAAAATGGCATTTTAGTTTTAGTCCTATTTTAGTCTTCTGCTATTGTTTTAGTTTTAGTTGTATTTAGTCGACTAAGTATACAGTACATTTTAGTCGTCTAAAATCTAATGGGTTAAGTTAAATTGTAATGCATTATTTAAACATTTCTCATTATATACTACTGGAGTAAAAAATCTAATATGTTATTATTTATGGTATAAGGTTTGAACATGCACTACAGAGTGTTAACTTTGATGTCAAATTTCAATTTAGAGTTCTGTTAGTATTCTGTTTGAACACCCATGCGGACATCTTAGTACACCCAGCTACGTCTTGAATTGCAGAGTAATTTTAGCAATAAAGTGAGTGAATATAAATCAATATCACAGAGATCAATATACTTATATTAATTTACATACACGCACTTTATTGCTAAACTTACTCTGAAATTCAAGACGTAGCTGGGTGTAGTAAGATGTCCGCATGGTGTCTATTCCACTCAGGAGCTAGAACCACCACTAGGGGGCGAGAGTGTCCCCTGTGAGAGGAGAATGTGTCTTCAATGCAGGAGGGGCGAAATTCTGAATACCGCTACCCGTCAGATCATAAAGTGTATGGAATGCATAGCATGCCGCAGAACGCATGGTGCAATGCATGTAAATATTTTTTGGTCGGAACGTCACTTCCATTGCACAATCTGATGGGTAGCGGTAATCTGATAGAACACCGGAAAGCTCCCAATGTGATCGGGAGTTTTCTGATCATGTGACTTCCATGACAGCCAATCACAGCGGTCACATGACCAGAATGCCTCCCGGCATTTAGAACCTCTTAAAGGTCCAAGGGAAGGGGTTAAGCACTACTACAGTACTGGTCTTTTATATTTAATTCAAAAATGAATAGAACAACAAAGTAGGCGTAGAAGTGCAATGCAAAGTACAGTACCAGCCAATCAGAATATCCACATTTTATACGGGAATGACTTCTGTTAAAATGAATACTGAGTGATATCTTGTGTTGCTTTCTGCTCTTTGCACTACACATTAAATGAGCCTGTAAATGTTTGACATTTTTTGTGCTTCTATTTTTATGCCATCGATGACTAGTTTGCTGTAATTGATATTTTTGTCAAGAATGAAACATATGTTTCTATTGTTCGTTAAAACAGAATTAGTGTACTTGAATCTTTTGTTAGCTGCAAGGCTCCGCAACCCAACTTTGCCGTTCCCAATAGAATGACATAGAAATATGTCCCCCCTCCGAGAAGGCCCTCTGCACGTCAGCCAAAGCCGCAGCGAAACGGGTATTTCAGGAACAAGGGACCTCCGCAAGGTTTAACTTTATTATGGATTCTGCAGAAGTGATTTATTGACCGTCAGAAATCAAATGACAGATTGCTTGGAGAGCAGGAAGGAGTCATTTCGAAGCCCTAGGTGAAGCGGGAGATGGGATATTTAGTCAGATTGAATAAACACACGTGACAGTTTGCCCAGAGAATAAAGACATGCTTTACAATCCTTTTATGTGGCAAAACATATGGCGTGAAATAATCCTCCACACCCGTTGTTTCGGACACAGGAGTAATTCGCTAATCTTCATATCAATATAACAGGCTGAAAGCAAACAGCTAATAGACATTGGGCTTGATTTACGAAAAACGGGGAGAGTACAAAATCTGGTGCAGCTCTGCATGGTAGCCAATCAGCTTCTAACATAAACAAGAGAGCAGCGCCTCTAAGTGCAATACCTTCTTTAATGATAAAGGGTATAAGTAAATTTACACTCACATAAAAAATTGGATAAAAGATCGGATAAAAACAGAAAGAATCATCTGTGGATCACCAGGTGGTGTGCAGGCAGGTGTGGAGAGGAAGCCGATGCCCGTCACGCTGTTGGCTTCCAGCGCAAGCCGGGACACAAAGCCGATCACAAACCGTCCACACGCTCAGCACCACCTCACTTCCGGGTCACCAAACAGGAGATGCGCGCGTTCGGATCATTCATGATCCCTCATCAGGCAAGATAGAGGTATTGCACTTAGAGGCGCTGCTCTCTTGTTTATGTCTTGGTCTACAGAGTCTTCCTGCTCCGTTTAGCCGGCTGCCTTGAACTGCACACCTCCTCCGGACTTTGCCCATGGACTTCCTTGGGACCTTCTTTCCCTCTGCCCATGTTAGCTCTCATACCACTCTGGCATGTAGAGGGTAATTTCAACATGTTTTGGTTAGAGTGACATGTGAGCGCAGTATTATTTGTTGTTAATCAGCTTCTAACGTCAGCTTGTTCAATTAAGTGTTGACAAAAAATATTGATAGCTGATTGGTTTCTTGGCGGATGCACCAGTCCTAAAGATTGTATTTCAAATTAGAATGTGCACAAGTCCTCAAGCAATGCTTCAAATTTTCAGTGTCAAATCTACTCATCTTCGGCTAGTGTTAGGCTGGTATGCTGATGGTAGATCCATCACTGGGAGTCATTAGAGGTGTCCTTGTACATGTAAAACCAAAGACCAGACTTAGTTACATAGCTACATAGTGGGTAAGGTTGAATAAAGTCAACAGTCCATCCAGTTCAACCTGTGTTGTTTGTGTAGATAATCATTTCTCATATCCCTGTATATTGTGTTCACTGAGATGCATGTCCAAGAGTCTTTTAAAGCTATCAATGCCTCCTACTGACACCACAGATTGTGGAGTTCCACATCCTTACTGCCCTGACAATGAAAACCCCCCTAGGCAGCTTAAGGTTAACCCCCCTGGCGGTATTCCCTAGTGTTGCTCGGGGTGGAATTTCAGTACCATTAGCGGTAACCCCGAGCCACACTTGGGATTGCATTGCTGGATCCAGGCTGGGTTACTCACCTTGTCCCCTGGATCCAGCGACGTCCCCCGCCGTGTCTGCGGGCTGTGTCCTCCGCCCGATGCCTCTGTGTGCCGGGCTCCGTTCCCTGAGAGCGTTGCGTCGCACGGGGACGGAGACCAGCGGCAAATTCAAAAAGTGAAACACACACAGCACATACAGTACACTGTAATCTTACAGAATACATTACTGTATGAAATCATTTACATCCCCTTTGTCCCTAGTGGTTTGCCCAGTGCCCTGCATGCACTTTTATATTATATTTGTCATTCTTTCTGCCTGGAAACTTGAGAATGTCCATGGCAACCAAAAAGTGTCCCTTTAGGCCAAAAGTGGTTTTTGATCAGCTAGAAAACAGCGATAGTAAATAAGAATCATTTGCAGAATTGAGTGATAGTGATTTTTGGGGAAATTTATCATCAGAAACTGAAAGTGACGACAGCGACAATTCTGCAACTGAGCAAATTTCTGTGTTTTTGGTTTGATTACATTATTGAATAAAATTTATTATTATTACGTTATTATTATTTTGATAATTATTTTTAGTTATTTATTATATTATAATTTATGATTTCATGTTTCAAACTTTATCATACCCGGGACGTCTACTAGACTTGTTTGGACAGATTTAAGTGAGTTATTCCTAAGAATTACAGGCCTACAATATAAAACGCCAAATTTCCATGCAAAATAATGATACTGCTTTCAGCACCAAAAATCTGAAATAATCATACCGCCAGGGAGGTTAAACCGCTTTTCTTCCATTCTCATTGTGTACTCCCATGTCCTCTTACACTCCCTGAGACTGAAAAGTTTCATACTTAGGCTGTGATCACCATTGAGATATTTGTATATCACTATCATATCTCCTCTCAAGCGTCTCTTCTCCAGGGAGAATAAATTTAGCGCATGTAGTCGATCCCCGTAATTGAGGTCCTCCAGTCTCCTTATTCATTTTGTTGCTCTTTTCTGGACTCTCTCCAGCTCCAGCACATTCCTTCTGAGGATTGGTGATCAGAACTGGACAGATGTGACAGATGTGGCCAAACCAGAGTTTTATAAAGTGCCAGAATTATCGTTATAAAGTAGAAGGATTATCCTTGCTATAACTTTCCTATCAAACTCAGACAATCCTACAAAGTGGTCCCATAAACAGACTTTGCCTATTTGCTTACTCCAGAACAACCTCCAAGCTACTGATTGCCTCTTTTGCCACACTTACACACCACTCCCTTACCTTTCCATTCGCCCATTAACGTCAGATGACCAAGTATTGCATGAGTTTCTTGTTGAATGGTGTTGGAGCTTACACAAGGTCAACTTATTCCTTCTCACGTGGCATGGTTTAGGCCCAGCAAATGGCCACATATGCCCAAGCAATAAATCTTGGTAGGAGGTCACCGGAAGGACCAGGCATTTAGCAAGGGCTCCATCAAGAAAACAAAGTGATGTAACATGACAAAGGTGAGTATAAGTGGTTGGAGCATTATTCTTACAAGAGTCTCCAGAGTCCCTTTAATGGACCATTGTGCAGCACTTGCTAGGTCTAGGAGGAAAGTTGTAGCTAGCGATGGTCCTACATGTTTAATGTTCAAGGGAACCAGTAACACCTAAAATTACTGGGTGTCCAATAGCTCAGTGGAATATTGAGGATGTATTGCTTATCTTTTTTGAGTAAACCACCAAATTGATTGTGCATGATTGGGCTGCATTGCTTGCCAATACTGTCCATGTATATTAATCTTTACTCATTAACATGGAGTTGCACTCTCTCAATCAACATTGACTATTTTTAAACTTTTTTTTTTTTTCAAATTTCTTCAGTTACTGGTTTCCAGGCCTAGGCAAATGATGTCATACATCCCAGGAGTCTTCAGGAGGGAAGGGGGGTTCTCAGATAAGCACACCCACCTGCCTGCATGTCTGAGCAAAGGGCAGATGGATTCCAGGAAGTAAATGCTATGTTAATCATCTGCTATTACTAGCTAAGGGGTGTTTTTCAAAGTAATTTCTCAGCAAAATAATACATGGAGACATTGATGAATGGGTGAGTTTGCTTTGAATATTAAAAATGAATCACAGTTTTTGTAAAGGCAGAAGGTTTTTTACCTTCATGCATTCTATGCATGAAGGTAAAGAACCTTCTGAGTGCAGCTACCACCCAGCCCCCCTCACACTTACCTGAGTCCGATCTCAATCCAGAGCTGTGCATGAGAGCAGAGGCTCCATTGGTTATTGGCTCCCACTGCTGTCAATCACAGCCAGTGAGGAGGGAGCAGGGGAAGGGCCAAGCCATGCTCTGTGTGTCTTATGGAGCTGCGGGGACCTGAGAAGAGGAAGATCGGGGGCTGCTCTGTGCAAAACCATTGCACAGAGCAGGTAAGTATGACATTTTAAAGAGGAAGTAAACCCTGATGGGGTTTACTTCCTCAATATACCCCTGTAAAGTAGAAGCATAATGGGCTACTATGCATCGCATAGTAGCCCATTATGTGTCACTTACCTGCAAACGAAGCCTGCGACATCCAGCCATGTTCCCTGTGCAGGCAGCATCCATCTTCAGCCCCGGGGCCCCGACTCTGGCTCTGTGACTGGCCGGAGTCGCATGACGTCACTCCCATGCATGCGCGCGGGAGCCCTAGTCACGGCACGATCACGGTGAAGGAACGGCATGGAGGCCGTTTCTTCACTGCACATGTGCCGAATGATGTCGGCATCAGCAGTACACTGTATATCTCCTAAACCATGCAGGTGTAGGAGATATGCAGGGCACCTACAGGTAAGTCTTATGATAGGCTTACCTGTAGGTTAAAGCGGTTGTCACAAGTTGACAACCACTTTAACTATTTTAAAAAAATGAATGCTTAGAATCACTTTAAATAGCATTTTTAGTCTGTGGCGCTCAGATGCAGTGTAGTTCTGCTTTAAGATAATGAACATCATGCAAACCCGATATTGCCCACAGATCCTAAAGAGAATTCTTGCCTCACTGCACTTCAGTAAACCTAAATCTGGCTGAATGCTATGGATTATTACACCGTGTGCTTCCCAAGTGTTTTAGTTTATGTAATAAAATTCTGACACCGTTAGATGTTGAGGGTTTTTTCAAGTTTGTTTCATTGAGTAAGGAAATTGATCCACAATACAATCACGCAATGCAACATAGCAGACTTATAAAGTAGTCCTTTTATTCTGAGCAATATGAAGTTTTGATTGGTAGCGTGTTGTGCCCGCTTTCCCACCTCAAGAGAATCCTCACCCAACTCTTGACATCTGTAGATGCGAACACGCTGTCCTAAGCCAAGCAGGTCATCGGCTTTCAGTGGAGATTTCCCAGCAGGTGACTGGCAAATAAAACATTTTAGAGATATCTTAATAGGCATGTCTTCAGTATTATGTCAATAACCTCCTCGGGAACATGCCAGCGCTGCTGCATTTTCTCACTTGGCTGAACCAGTTTTGGGGGAGAAGTCATGTACTGGTTGTGAAATCTCAAATCATATTGACACACAGAGAGAAACATCTTGTAAAGGTTTGATCGGTGAGAATTTGGAGACTGGTAAATGGATTTTCCTTTCAGAACATCAAACAATCTGTCCTTTGACATTTTAATGGATCTGCCCAGTACTGCCAGTTCTGCTCTACAGTGAGGAGCAGAGAGAGGCAATGTTTTTTGTCTTGAGTGTACTATTTTCATAGTTGTAATCTATATGGTGTTATAATGAATTTTTATTCTGTACAGCGAAGCAGTGTTATCTAATAAATGTTTATTTATGGTATATGATGAGACTCATCAGAGGTGACTGAGAGAGCAAGTCCGATCTCAGCTTCCTGGGATGATAAACACCTTTACGAGGAACTGGTACTGTCATTAAATGTGCAAATTGTGTCTGTGGAACAACTCCCCCCACATTCCCACATGCAATCTCCTGACAATGCTTCATCTGGTGATATGGTACAATGCATGGACCTAACAGCCAGTTGCTAGGCCCAAGTGCTGCCATCTGATGGAGGGGGTGATATAACTGCTCATGCTGGGGATAAGAGGGTTCCACCAGTCCTCCTGTATAGGGCCCGGGCCAGCAGGGGGGCCCAGGCATCATGGTGAATTGAATGTGAGCAGGGAGGGTGAGTGGGACGGTCAATTACTGGAACCAATTCTCTGTATGGCTCTCTCTGCAGCAGCTGAAAGCTGGCTTCTTCTCCTCTCCCTCCCACTGCCTTTCAGCTGCTGTAGAGAGAAACATACAGGGGATCGGTTCCAGTAATTGCCCCCCACTGCCACACTGATCACCCTCCCTGTGCACCATACACTTCCCCCTGCAACCCAGGCCTTCCTGTGTGCCCCCCCCCACTTCCTGCTGGCAGCTACAAGCACACAATAAAATCCTTCAAGAGGGAGAGTGGGGGAAGGGTCCGGTCAATATGTTATATTTATCAGCCCCTTTCTTTTCTGAATGAACACAATGAGTGATTGGTACTGATCACTCACTGTGTTCATTCATAATTGAAGCATTGGCTGTATGGGGCCCCATGGTTTCTAACTGCAGCCCTGTCACTTCTCCATTTAGACATTGACATCAGCTAACCCCAATGCAATGGAGGAATGAAGGGCAGGGCATCACTATACAGGTAAGTATCAGTACATCTTGGGGGGATGGGGATTTACATAAACACTTTCAGGCAAGCTTTAATGCCCACCCTTGCTAGAAGCTTGTACTAACCTTCCTTTCACTACCACATGTCTCAATTCAACCACCCGGAACAAAGAAAATAAAGGGCAAGTTCACCTTTACTAAAAAACTGTCTGTGCAGGTAAGGGGCGCCTGTAGATGAAAAAAAAGCTGTGCAGCTTTGAATGAAGTTGGATAATACCCTTGCTATAGGTGTAGGCCATCGACATACCGCCTAAAGCCTGGATGATAAACTCCCAGAGACTGCCTTGTTTCTAGGATGTTGCTAGGGCACTTCCAGATGTCATTGCTCACTCCCACCATCAAAGGAACAAGCTTCCTAGCCCCTGCGCATGCAAAGTTTACTATCTCCTCTATCGCAGCCTTACTGAGCTCAGAGCTACTGCACTGGGGAAGAGGAAGCACGTGTGAAGGGGTTTGAATGGGGGAAAGAGCTTGCTCCTGTGATGGTGAAGGTGAGCAATAGCATCTCGGAGTGCCTTAGCAATGTCCTAGCAACAAGGCAGGATAGGGATTGCCATTTCTGGGAGTTTTTGAGCTAGGTTTTGAGAGGTACATAGATGGTCTACCCTTATACCAAAGACATAGGACATTTTATCAACATTCTGCAACAAGGGAGAAGAGGAGGATTCCATCTTTAAGAGCTTTTTGTTGTTGTAAAGGTAGAAGGATTTTTACTGTAATGCATTCTCTGCATTAAAGCGGTAGTAAACCCATGAGAAGGGGGGTGGGGGGATAGCCTGCAAGACAATAGCATAATATGTTAGTATGCATTGCATACTAACACATTATGAAGTACTTACCTTAGAACAAGGCCCCCGATGCCTGAGTTGGTCAGCGCTGAGGGAGCTGACATGATGGTCCTCTTCTTTCTTCCGGGTACGCGGCTCTGGCGCTGTGAGTGGCCGGAGCCACGTGACGTCACTCCCGCGTGCGCGCGGGAGCTCTGCGTTCCAGCAGCCAGCTCTGATTTTCCGGTAACCTCCGTCGGATCATCAGAGCGCATGCGCCGCTGACATTGACGGCTGCATGCAGGGCGAATATCTCCTAAACCATGCAGGTTTAGGAGATATTCATTTTACCTACAGGTAAGCCTTATTATAGGCTTACCTGTAGGTAAAAACAGCTCAGGGGATTTACTACCGCTTTAAGGTAAAAAAAACCTGTGCACAGTATCCCCCCAATCTTGATCCAGTGGTGTGCCCAAGAGCAGTGACTCTCTCATCTCTCTCTCCTCACTGGACTTGGAGGAAGCAGCAGGAATCTTTGGCTCCTGCTGCTATCAATCATAGCCTGAGAGGAGAGAGCAGAGGGTCGGACCAAGTCGCTCTGTGTGTGCCAATGGACAAACAGAGTGTGGCTTGGGATCGAGCCTGCATGAGTGCCCCCATAGTAAGTGGCTTTCTATGGGGACACTTGGCATTCGGTAGGAGCCAGGAGCATTGGCAGGGGACCCCAGAAGAGGATGATCAGGACATGTTTTTTATTTCAAAAACATTTGTACACTCAGTTTAAGGTACATAAAGGGCCTTCATTTATAGCAGTGGTTCTCAACTCTGGTCCTCAGGACCCACTAACAGGCCAGGTTGGCAAGATAACTGAAATACATCACAGGTGATATCATTTGCTGCTCAGTGATTGCAGTATTCCAGTCTGCATCTCCCCAAGGTAATACTTAAAATCTGGCCTGTTCATGGGTCCTTAGGACGGGAGTTGAGGACCACTGACCTATAGGAAGGGCATTATTAAACTTTGCTCAAAGCTGCACAGTTTGCTTTTATCTACCAGCACCCCTTATCTGCATAGGCAGTTTTATGGTAAAAGTGAACTAACGCTTTAAAGTGGGAGTAAACTCCCTTGCATGAATTTTACCCATAGGTAAGCCTATAGGCATAGTAAATATCTCCTAAACATGCACCGTTTAGCAGATGTTTACTTTAGATGCAGCCGATGACATCACCAATGCATGCGCTCTGAAGGAATGGTATACCTGTGCCGTTCCTTATAATGACATCATCGCCAGCTCGGCCATTCATATCGCTGAAGTCCACGAACCTGGGAGGAAGACCAGGTGAAGATGGAAGCACCTTCAGCTCTGACAGCATGCCACTGGAGGGCTTTGTTTTCTGGCAAGTCTATAATAATATGCTAGTATGCATACTAGCACATTATGACTTAAACTGCCCGGTTTCTATTTTTTTTTTAATTCGGTTTAATACCGCTTTAAGCTGTAGCTTTTATCATTAAAAAACAGCCCTTGAGTTCCAAAAGTTAACTGTGCCTAGGCTGAGAGGGGCAATCTGGGAAAACAATGTCATAAGGCTACTTTCACACTGGAGCGTTTTACAGACACTATTTAGCTAAAAATAGCGTCTGTAAAGCGCCTTAAAAGTCCCCCCCAATCCACCCCAATGTGAAAGCCCTGAGTGCTTTCACACTGGGGCGGTGCGCTAGCAGGACATTACAAAAAGTCCTGCAAGCAGCATCTTTGGGGCGCCCCTGCCATTGAAATGCATGGCAAGCGCTTCCGAAGCGGCTGCACACCGCCTCGGTAGCGCTGAGCGCCGGCACTTTTAACCCCTTGTGGGGGGTTAAAAGCGCGGCACTCCCGCCCGCATAGCCGAGCCCTATCGCTGGTAAAACTCCGCTAAAACTAGCGGGGTTTTACCGCGACTACCGCTTCAATGTGAAAGTAGCCTTAGTTTGCTGCAAGCGGGAGGATATATTTCCCTGGTCTCCCTTCCCCCAGTGATCATTTTCAACTGTACATTATATTTTTGCGATTCATGACAATTAGAGCAGTGTTTTTCAACTCCAGTCCTCAAGGCACACCAACAGGTCATGTTTTCAGGATTTCCATGAGTTTGCACAGGTGATTTGATCAATGCCTTAGTAATTACCACAGCTGTTTCATCTGAGGGAAATCCTGAAAACATGACCTGTTGGTGTGCCTTGAGGACTGGAGTTGAAAAACACTGAATTAGAGGGCAGCAGAAGGCGGCTGGTCTATGAAATATAACCTGTATACACACAGCCCAGAACATAAAGGCACCCCAATTTTCAGAATTTTGATTACCGAACAAATATGGTGCCAGCCATATAATAAGAAAGGTGGGTGAAGGCACTTCTGGGTGGAGTACTGTACTGTACTGTTACAAATCACTTAGTCTGCATGTATGCAGTATATATATATGTGTGATGTTAGGTCGGAACAGAGTTGTTGGGCAGATTAATGGTGAAAATTAAGATGAAAAAAAGGTGAAATGGTTTGGGTTTTAACTCCATTATTTTGATGATTTTTGGTATCGCAAGTCGAACTAACAACTAATTTTCAAAAGCTTATCTCCCCTCTTTCAAAAGGGATGTACAGCCAAATTTTATAGAATATGTACATAGGACACAATACCCATGGATCCTTACCCAATTGATGGCATCTACAGTAAAATGTAATTTTTTTCCTGGAAATGTTCTTTCCCGCATAAACCAATTCATACGATGTAGAATTACAGCTGTGTTTACAGATAAACGGATGAATCTGTTTATAAATGGATTGAGTTTCTGCATAAATGTCTATCCATTGATTTTTACTTTGTTTAGGGAAAGTGTTTTAGTCTTCAGATTGCATCCTCGAGGGGTTAGAGGACACCAGTAGAAAAGAAATATCCAAGTATTGGGTGGCTGTGAGAAGCATGACCAGCTGCCCGAATCAGCAATTGACATCTTTTTATCCTATGTAGCGCACGCCCCAGGGCCGTTGGTTTGCTCAAGCTTCTTTTCCCAGATTAGGGTAGTAGCAGCCAGGCACACAGAAACAGTCACTCTTCTGGCTCAATAGACAGTCTAGTGTTGCCTTTTTGGAATTTATTGCTGAATAACTTGGATAGGGCATAGGGAGGGGTGGGATACATAGTGAATGCAGAGCAATAAATTGAGAATACTCTTTGCTCTAATACTATTTTTCAGTACAAAGGCTCACTGAAATAAAAATGAGGTGGTTATGGGTTCCCCAAATTTATTATACATATATATTAATTTGTCTATTCCTATAGTTTGTTAACCTACTAAACTCTGATAGAATTAACAATGCTAGTACATTAATAAGGTTAGCTATATAAATAATCACTCTGCTTTAATAAAGCAAGGATCTAATTTATTGCAAAGAAAGTAGAAATGCTAAGAGAAAATATTACATAGCATACAATACAAAATTATACTTTATGTAAGGTCCTTCCTCGAGGGATGTTATCCGGGCGGGCTTGGATGGGCAGGAAGTGGCCTCAGACCTTTATCTGCACTCAGAACCCCCCCCCCCCACACACCCACACTCACATGCCAGCCTATATAGGATAATAACCAATGGTAGACAATCAGAGGCAGTCTTTCTCAATCACCAGGCAGTATATCCACCCTTCAGGACACATGCTGTGTTGTATGCAGTAGCAACCACTAGAGGCAGTATATGTATAACTGATATCTCACCCCATCATCTTCCAGAGCCTGGTGGTCTTTTGATGTCAGGTAATCAATCACCTAAGCAGTTGACTATCGACATCTTTATGTCAGGTCTCCATATTACACCATGTGGCTTACATTCCAGATGATCCTCCCCTGCCCGGGGGCAAGACGAACATCCTGCTAGTTGCTGGCATTTATAGCCAGGTATACTTCCAGTGGTGTGAATGCTAGATGTGATTAGATTTCAGATAGTTCTTGCATCATGGAAAAATCATGTTGCCCCCAAACATATGCCAATTTGTGCCTGAAGGGAACACACCTCCCTTCCTCCGAAACAGCTCCTATGGCACAGTCCATAAATGTCTTAACATGTTGTGCTTCCCAACATGTGGCGCTTTGCCCTTGGGTGATACACTTACCACCATTCTTCAGCGACAGCATCCATGGCACTGTTCCGTGTCTTCTCCTTTCTGGTCTCTTCGTGAAGGGGTGCAATACAGGCAAGGGGTGTCCATTCCCTTACCATTCACCAACACACACTCAGAGCCACATTTCAACTAGTTTTCAGATACAGAACCTCGAGAAGGGCCTTACCCATCTTACTAACCTAACACATATGTGTCAAACTATATTATCACGCAAATCAACCTATTACCATAATATATACATATACATTTATACAACCCACCATATTAAGAATCCCAACCTCAACCTCCTATAACCCTTCAGTGTATATATGGGTCAGGATTAGGCAGGCTTGCTCAATATGGCCTTTCTTACCGCAATTCTAGCATGTACGCAGTATTTCGGGACTCTGAATTGGCAGCAAAGCCTTAAACTTGTATGAAGAGACCTTACTATCAATATATCCCTCAACTTGCATAGGTACATGCAAAACCTTTATATAAATGTCGGATAACACATGTTTAAACTTGAAACAATGACAAAACCACAAAATTTCATCCCGGTATCTGGATTTCAGAGACAATGCCCAGGGTATACCATGCAACCCTAGCTATGGTTAGGTTCAAGGAACACCCTAGTTCCATGACTAACATTACGTTGGTATCCTTTAGGACAAAGAAACAAACTCGTCTATGTCCCAAATAATACCCAGGTGCTTCCTTCCCAGCAATGATCTCTCCATCCAGAACACAGAGTGAAACATCTCCCCAACATTCCCAACAGCATATCTGGCATACACAGGACGTCATGGTCATGCATCTGACAGAGGGAAATATCAACTTGCCTCCAGCTTCCATCCACTCTGACCACAGGTGGGTACTTTAGCCTCAAATGCAACAAGGTAGCATCCCCAGTCAGTAAGCCCATTGATACCACTGAATATACAGACCGAGTTTGCACTTCTGTATATGGGATCAACGAGGAAGCGTAGCCTTCAAAATACTAAAAATACATCAAGGTCCTCCATAATGTTCCAAAAATGAATGCCAACACAAAAGAAAATTCGTACCATCAATGCAACTCACTAAGGGCTGTTAACAAAAGATTTGTTTCCCCCAGTGTGAACATGTGGCTGCCTCCATTTTGAATTTATTCTGCTGAACCATATACAGATGTCTTTCTTGTCTTAACTGACTATTTTCAGTTTGTAATCTCAGCATCTGGGTTTTAAAGGGGACACGGGTTTGATAATTATGGCTTCTATGCCTTGGATTGCTATCCCATCTGGCAGAATAAACTTCATAAGTAGTTTTAAGGTACTGAGATTTTCTCTGCATATTTTTATTATTAGGCGCCAAACAATATTTCGCAACGTGACCCCACTTTTTACAGACAAAGCACTTGAACGCTGGTCTCCCTGCATAAGCCCATCTATGAGCATATGGTGATAAAGACTCACATTGCTGCATATCAATATTATGTTTGGAACCAATCGACTTCACACTGTCACTGTCCAAGGACTGATCGCTAACAATGGACTCATCCGAAGTCTCCACTATCACATTGCTACTGTTCTCGAAAAGATCAGGTCAGTTTTCCATTTCAACTCCTGAATCAATTTCAAGAATAGTTACAGCACTTTTGTTTAAATACACCTCCTCCATATTGCCAACATTGATTCCAGCCAGAGCAATATCACTTTCAGCAATAAGAGCATCTGGTTTCCCTAACTGTTCTAAAGCTTCTATCTGTGCTGCACATTGAGACTGCTCAGCCTTTGCATATTTGTAAGATACCTCCTTTATGGTTGTCTGAGCTTCCTGCAGCTCCTTTCTAAGCATTGCTATAATACGCTCATTCTCTGCCTATCTTTGATTCAAATTGGCAATACAACTTTCCCTTAGTTTACACGTTTCATCCAATAAACTAATTTTCTGTTACAATACACATCTTTCATTCATTAATAGTTCAATCTGATCACAAACATTTGCATCTGCCTTTTCAGCTACTGCTAATATGTTTTTACTCACACTTTCTATTTGCTCTGTTATTTGTGTTTGTTCTTTATATCATTGCAATTCTTTATGTTCCGCAACTTGTTTCATTTTTAATAGCATGCATACAACATTCGCTATTCTCACCTTTTTGCCTTTTTTAGATGAGGATTTATATTTCAAATCCTCATTCTGGATCTCACATTGTTTTACTAAATCATTAAATTGGGAAATCGAAGCATTTTCTTTGGAATTGTTAAATTTGACACAGGCATGTCTTTTATGAAAATCTTCAATGGCGTCCATTGATATGATAATTACTCTCACACTTAAGCTTGTTTGACCAGTTTGCACACAGTTGCAGATACACAACACAAGGCATACACACAGACAAAGTCGTTTAAAAACTCATTAGGACTTGTAGTTCTACAGACTGACACTTCTTACTACCAACTGTATCCCACTTATTTCAGATTTCAAGCCGAGAGTGATCCTATATTAGAGCAAAAAGCTATTTCACTTTTACGCGGTAACAAGAAAATATAAAAATATAATCGATATTTCTCCCACTTTCTCCTCAAAGATGTCTGGTTTATCCTATAAATCTGCAGGGTGAAACAGTAACCAAGGGTGATCAACCCCTCCCGCTGGCGTAATTGCACAGCTAACAGGCCTAAACAATTTGTATAAACAATACAAAAGACTTTAACACATACACATATATCAGCCAAAAATCTCATTCGTTCTCTGATGAAATGTTTCACAGAACTTTTAAGATCACTCCAGCAGGCTTCAGAATTCATGAACCAGCGCAAATGTCCGTAGAGAGATACATTTAATTCTGATTGCTCTTGTAAATTTGAGGACTCCTTAGCTTATAGGAATTCAAGACAAAAAATATATTAGGGTTATGGATTCTGTGTAGAACTTCTTTCCACACTCCTTCTGTGGGTGCCAAATGAAACCCACAAAATGGACAAAACCAAGGTGCCTAATGTTTCAGGGTAGACAAACACTAGTATTGATATACAAGGGATAAAAAACAGCAACAGCCACTAGAATTCTTCACTCAGATGTGTACTCACAATGTCCCTGGATACTTGAATGCCTCCCTCCAATATAAGTCAGACAATTCTTCAGTGAGCTTTCCAGGCTGGATCCTCAATGAAATCCCTCGCTTAGCTTCAACGTTTTTTCTTTTAGCAGAACTGGCCCCCTCAGCTCTATCACAGCTAGGACTTTGATGGGCACAAGTAGAATCTTCAGCTGGGCTACCCTGATGGGCAGCAGCCATTCAGGCTGGGAACTTCTCCACCTGGATAAGAACTAGACTGTTCCAGACCCCAGACTTTTTATGTGCTCTGCAACCACCTACTGGGCTCACCTTCCCAGGGATTGGCTGAGACCCATAAATATTCAGGCTACTCATTTGACCTGCGCCACTCCTATGTTCTAGAGCAGGGGTGTCAAACTGGCGGCCCTCCAGCTGTTGCAGAACTACAAGTCCCATCATGCCTCTGCCTGTGGGATTCATACTTGTAACTGTCAGCCTTGCAAAGCCCGATGGGATTTGTAGTTCCACAACAGCTGGAGGGCCGCCAGTTTGACACCTGTGTTCTAGAGCCTTCCAGAAAGAAGGAAGAAGCAATCAAGTCTGAAGACTGTGAAACCCTGATCAGTGAAAACAATCAGCAGCTGTTCCACTGATTACAGAACAGCAAAAATACTAAAATTACCTAGCAGTCGATCTGGGAGAGTGCCACATCTGCAATTTCCTGTCCAGTATTTTGCCAGTTTAATACTAGCATTAAAGACTTTAAAAATTATTGGGAGTATTGAGTCCACGAAACATGCTGAATTTTTCCTTCTCATGTCATGTCATGTGCAGTAAAGATTTACTGGACTTACTCCGTGTAAATCAATGGGCAGGCAGGTGGATGTAAACGGACATGCATCTGTCTACATTTATCTACCTCTGAGCCCATTCAAGTCCAATAAGGGGGAATATTTGATAGGGAATCGATTTCATGGAGCTGTCAAATTTTCTTGCAAATTTAAAGGCACATTGCAAGTGCTTTGACCTGCAATTTTCAGGCCGGTGACAGAAACACTTTCACTTTGCCCATTCGGGGCAACAGCAATTTATCTGTTTAGTTATCTATGCAACTCCCCAAGTACCAGCGGTACTTCTCTTGTATGAAGACATATGAACTTTATTACGTTTCTCCTTTTATCAATAGTTAAAAATTCAAATATATTGCCAACTCTGTCCACTCTTCCCTCTTATGTCTATCTTCTATTGTATTCTAAGATTCACCTTTATCCAACATTCCATGTTTTAAAATATTTAACTGACATTTTGCAAGTAATGAATGTCGTGAGCTCTACGATCTCTTATGCATCGTACGTTTTGAAGTAATCCTGGAACATTGCCAGCTCTATTGTGTTAGGTAATGAGGGGGAAGATCAAATTTTGACTATGTAGCTCTATATTCTATTATTTTTTTAATGAAGTTTTGCATGCTACGTATTCTCTAGCATCTCGAGTGCTGTAAGTAATGAACGTTTTACAGTCAATTTATAAAATTTTGTACCTTACAACCTATTTCCACTTAGAATCTTATGTTATCTTCTATCTGTATTCTCCCTTCTCACCTGTCTCAACCGTTATATAAACTTAAAAATTGATAACTATTTTCCTCTTTGCATTATTTCAAGTATACAGAAGTATGTTCTCTTCATGGCGACCATGAACCCCTCAACGTATCTATTGATTTGTCTATTTAACGACAACGGGGCTTACCCGT
>BLSH010314285.1:524065-534274 GCA_018402905.1 Glandirana rugosa | reverse complement strand
TAAGCAGCCCCACAATAGTATCTTCATTTTAGTGAGGTAATCCCTACGGATGTATTCCTTCTAAAGGGATGCAGACACTGCAACTTTCCTCATTAGTATACTGAAAGTGCACCAGGCGGTTATAAAGAATAAAGGCCCTCCTATTGAGAAGTCTTACTATGAATTAAAGTGTTACTAAACCCACAACAGTAAAATCAGTCTGTATCTGCAGCATAGCATGCTTGTTATACTCACTGTGGAACTTAAGGGGTTCGTCCTCATCATGGTGTAAAAAGGCTCTTTTATTCTGTATGCATAGCTACTTCTCCTCCTGCACTGTCTATCTATGCAAGTCCATGTAATACACAGCAGTGTTGAAAGGCTGCACGTGCTCAGTTTGATCTCTTATGCTGGAGATTACATTTCCTGTTTCAGTGAAACTGTTCAGGTCCCATAATACTGACATCACATATGTAGGCGTGTATAGAGACTGTAGTGGAAAGCTCCTCCTACCTGAACACACAGCTCTGGAAAAACAGTTTATCATGTAACCGTGGTATACAGATCAGCGAAAAAGGTATATAGTGGCAGTATTTTAATGTAAAAAGATTTATAAGCTGTGGGCACTGTGGGGGGCAGATTAACTATTTTCATATTACTGGGTTTAGCAACACTTTAAGCCGGCCATAGACTGGTCGAATCTCGGCCGGTTCAGCAGGAAACAGGCGAGATTCAAACCATGTATGGGCAGGCTGAATGTACCACTGGATCAATCTCGATGTTATAATAGGAAAAACAACTGTAGAAAGGAAGAGAGTGCCACAGTTCCAGTAGAATTGCAATCAATTTTTGTTTCACATGAAAAAAATCCAACACATTTCGAAGGATCACATCCCAACTTCATCAGGTCTCAAAGTGGCAGCAAAAATCTTAAAATGCTGGTAGTAATTAGAAGTAAAAACTGGACATAAATTACCTTGCAAGATAGAGTCTTAGTATCTTAGACATTTGGGGTAGTTGGTAAGGCAGTAATAAGGAAAGCAGCAGCCTTTGCATTTCTAGTTATTTCACTGAAGATGAAAAAAACCCTATCATAGTTGTGTTTTGATTTTAAGTTCTGCACAGAGTTTATAAAAAAAATCAGTGATTCAATAATGTGAATGGGGGGTTCTGTAGATTGTTAACAGTGCCATGGTTCCAAAGAAGAAATGTTAATTTTTGGCAGTTCCGGAAAATTGTGTCTGGCTATAGAATGATCTGTAAACTGTAACTTTATTGAAGTTTCACAAGGTGAAACACAAGGTGCATCAATGTCTTAAAGGGGTATTAAATCCAAAATGCAAACACTTATTATATTTCAGCTTACAGTTTCTTAGATGTGATGGCTGCATTTGTTTTCTTTTTCTATTTTCATGTGGCGATCCAGCCAGTTAGTCTGTTTTTTTTTTTCAAAAGAACAATCTCTCCAGCAGAATTTATCAGATACAAGGATGAGACAATGCATTTAACACTGGCAGGGGTGCTTACAATGATCCTTTTATTGATTTATGTAAAACCTTTATCCCAAAAGGAAGGACAACTGTTTGCTGTAGCTGCTTATAAAGTATTAATTGGAGTTTGGCTTCAATTTGTTAGTGTGTTAAAATCTGCTAGTGCATCTAACACTCTACCCCCTCTCAGCCCTCCCTACCCCAGACTGATCAAGGGCTTCAAAGTGATTTTTTATGATGCGATTTGACTGGTATTTGTTAGGAAGTAATTCTTACATACTTGTGAAATGATTGAAACTGAAGACACTGATTTAGTTGACTTTCCAGTAACTCCTTAAAGATCTCACAACCTTTATGAATCGCTATGTTTTCTCCTGTGAGTAACGTAAAGTAAAGTGTATATAAATCAAAAAAAATTTGGGGCCTTGAATAAAGTATTCTTTTATGTCTGCATTCAGTTGGGGAGATTTCCCTTTATTTTCTATCCTGAAGACACTACAGCATGTTAGAGGAAATCTCTCCAAAATAGATAAAATCCTTTCTTAGTTTTAACTGAAATAGGTGTCCCAATTTTTTCTTTTTCAATTTCTCATCATGGCTTGTTTTGCGGATAATCCCCAGGATGAGATTCCTCAATATAGACAGCAATAAAACCTGACAGAGGTTCTATGGCTACTACACTCTTTCCAAAATTGAGAAAAACATGTTGGCTTTGGGTTTGTGAATTTTCGGATGGTATAAGCAGGGAATTTTTAGTAACCTATAACTATTATTGTTTGCTAAGATGAACGGTTCCCTTGCATGAACAATTGTATGATTGCACTATATGGTCACCTGACCATCTCAACTCTATAAATTTGATGGACATCCTATTTAAAAATTATGGGTGGGAATTATTATAGAGTATTGCAGTTCTGACAGCTTTCACTTATTGGGGAAGCTTTTCTTAAGGTTTTGGAGTATCTGTGGAAATTTGTACCTGTTAATGAGGAAGTAAACCCAGATGGGGTTTACTTCCTCTGTATCCCCCTGTAAAGCAGATGCATCGCATAGTAGCCCATTATGTGCCACTTACCTGGAAACGAAGCTTGCGACGTCCAGCGCTGTCCCCTGTGGTGGCATTGTCCCTCTTCTGCCCCTCTTCCTTCGGGGACCGCGACTCCTGCTCTGTGAGTGGCCGGAGTCGCGTGACGTCACTCCCACGCATGCGCGCGGGAGTCGCCAGTCACGGCATGGTCGCAGTGGAGGAACGGCACAGAGGCCGTTTCTTCACTACACATGTGCCGAAATGACGCCGGAAATGCTAGTACGCTGTATATCTCCTTACCCGTTCAGGTTTGGGTGATATGCAGGGCACCTACAGGTAAGCCTTATTATAGGCTTACCTGTAGGTTAAAGTGGTTGTCACGAGTTGACAACCACTTTAAGTCAAAAAGAGCATTTGTGAGGTCAGGTACTGATGTTGGAAATGGAGACCTGTTTGACAATCAACGTTTCAGTTTATTCCAAAGGTGTTCAGTAGAGTTGAGGTCAGGGCTCTGTGCAGGACACTCGCATTCCTCCACACCAAACTCCTTAAACCATGACTTTAGGGAGCTGGCTTTGTACACAGGAACACACTCATGCTAGAACAGAAAACCCTTCTAAACTGTTACCACAAGGTTGGAAGTGCACAACTGTATAACATATCTTTGTATGCTGTAGCCCTTCATTGAAAACACCTAAATTCATAATTTGGAGGGGGCATACACATACTTGTAGGTTTAATGGCATATGTCTATTTATTCTTTTGCCATATAGTGTAGCAGTGACCATCTACAGCTATTTGCACCTCCTCACTTACTGTATATAGCTGCAGTCATAGAAAGGAATCTATTTCAACTACACATTCCACAGTAAATCTATGAACATTCAAGCCTAGCAAGTGAACATTTCCACAAGCTTTTAATTGTGGAAATGCTCTCATTAGGACTTCTAACCACTATGAGTGTTGCTTTCCTGCTGGTGTCTCCTGAGAACGAGGGTCATTAGGGCTCTTTATACTCTCCAGTTATACACAAGGCAATTTACATAGTTAGTCACAATCATCCGTACAAGTGAGTGGTGATGGAATAAGCAGCAATTATGGGCTATTTTAAGTTGTGCAGCTATAATGTGTAATTTGGCTCTTTCAGGGGTGGAGCCATGATGACAGCAGCTGTTGCCGATTGGTTACTAGATGAAATTAAAAATAATAGAGCAGCCTTTCTCAACCTTTTTACCCTGGAGAACCCTGAAAATAGTTTTCATGTCTCAGGGAAGCCCCTGCTAAAATAATTACTGTATACCTACTGTATAGATTATGGAACATCAGCATGATCACTACACTTCAGAACATTTTAAATACAAGAAAAAATAATATGGCATTCCTAACACATTTGACCTTCTAGGTAGATTATTTTTACACTTTCCTGCTCTGTTCTACAACATTGTTAATAGTAGTTAGTACTTTTGTCCTACAGTACTGGGGTCCTTGATTTGAGTTCCAGTCTGCATGGACACTGTCTGCATTAAGTTTGCGTGTGTTTACATGGGTTCCTTCCACACTCCAAAGATGTGATGGCGGGGTAATTGGCTCCTGTCTACAATTGGCCCTAGTATCATAAGTCTACAGAGCTTGCCCAAGATGGATGCCCCACTATCGCCCCAACAACAGTTATAAAGCTTTGAATTAAAGAATAATCATAGCATTACTAAGGTTTCCAACATTAGTGGTGATTGTAAAAGTGCCCCCTTGCACTGGTGGACATTGTAAGTAGGCGATCAATTTACTTTGCTCACAGAACCCCTAGCACCCTAAAGGAGGAACCCGCTGTGATAGAGGATCTTAAGAGTTTCCCTTGAAATTCATTTGTCTTTCACCAAAAAGTGATCAATAGCCATCTTGACCACCCTCCATTAATACTGCATTATCTGTCTTAAAAACATTGTTATTGTTGTAAAAGCTTTGATTTTATTTGTTATCTTGGCTTTGCCGAGCTCAGGTCAATTGTATGTAGAGAATTTTGGTTTCCAGATGGCAGCCTTACAGCCATACCTGTGAATACGTCAATGTGTTTTATGTAGTTTAATTAATAAATATGTGTCTGATATTCATTCTGCACATACTTAAAGCAAAGGTTAATTTTGATAGAAGTATCCTTATCCCACCTCTGTCCACTATGCTAATCAAGTTTAGTTCTCCTTCCCAGATGCATATCTACCTTGCAGTCATGCCCATGATGTCAGCTCTGTCTCTTTGTATACATACAAATTCCAATTCCCATTGAGTAAATTCCCATAGGGAAAGTATCTCCTGAGGAGCTCTTGGCTCAGAAGACAGTTCCATTAAACCCAATGGGAATCTACTATATAGGCATAGCTGCCATTTTGAGAAATGGCACCAGATAGTATACAAAGAGCAGAGGTGGCAGGGTCAATTGCAGCGAAGGGGGGGGATAAGCCCACTTATACAGCCCAGATACGTTTAGTGTAGTGTAGTGAGACCGTGTCATTCGTACATACATTAGTGTATATGTATAGTAGGGACAGCTCAGATAGTTTCAGTGCAGTGTAGTGAGACCGTGTCACTAATCTTTACATTAGTGTATAGCTAGAGTAGGGGCAGTTCAGATAGCGTCAGTGTAGTGACAGTTGAACACCGTATATTTTATTGCGTTACTTCTGTGTGCGTTACTGCCAGTTTAACGCCATTTCATTCTGTGTGCGTTACTGCCAGTTTAACGCCATATAGTTTTGTGCATTACTGCCAGTTTAACACCATTTACTTCTGTGTGCGTTACTGCCAGTTTAACGCCATATAGTTCTGTGTGCGTTACTGCCAGTTTAACGCCATTTCATTCTGTGTGCGTTACTGCCAGTTTAACGCCATATAGTTTTGTGTGTTACTGCCAATTTAACACCATTTACTTCTGTGTGCATTACTGCCAGTTTAACTCCATATAGTTCTGTGCGTCACTGTATGCTTGACGCATTATATTGCAGTATATTATAGTGCATCCCTGGAGTGTGTCTGTGTAGTGTGAGTACTCAAATTAAAGTGCACCTAACACCACTTTACATTGATTAAAGTGCATCTACGTACAGATTTCCACTTTACATTTGCTAATAGGCCCCACCCCCTCCCTCCCAATATTATCTGGGAGGACAACAAGGAGAGACAGATTTGCCCTTGGCACTGTAACAGGGGACGAACAACATATGTGTCCACAGGAAAAGGTGGACATGGTGGTCAGTCCTCAGGCAGGGCATCATTTCCTCTGTTTAGTGAGTTTGCCCATGCTATCCAGCCACAGCATGCAGAGGAGGTGGTGGACTGGCTTACTAAACCTTCCTCATCCTCCTCATCCTTTGTTACACAAGCAGAGACAAGTGTGCAGTCCCCTGCAGATGCCAGAGTGGATAAACCTGCCTCCTTGTCCATATCTATTCCTGCTATAGCCCCAACATCAGCCGTGGAGGAGTCAGCTGAGTTATTTGACCACAGCGTCAGCCAGTTGCACCTTGATGATGCCCAGCCATTACTGGATTCAGATGTTGGTTCTGAGGTTGAGGATGACAAGAACATGAGCCTAGAGAGAGGGGAGAACACTGGTAGACAAATTGGTGTTCATGTTCCCCCAGCCGCAGTGTATTGCCAAGTTGTCTCCAGTGGTAATGATGATGATAAAGATGGAGGAGATGGAGATGATGATGATGATGATGAGATCACTGATGCGACTTGGGTGCCAGATAGAGCAGAGGAGGAAACTGAAGGTGAGGCGGCACAACCCCAAGGAGGCCGACATCAAGAAAGAGTAGAGAGCAGCCATCACATTCTGCAGCTGTTATCTCCCGGCCCACTTCCCAAAGCTCAGCTGTCTGGGCTCTTTTCCGCACATCTGCAGCAGATTTTACAGCAAGGTCAATTCTTGCTTTCATCAAGAATACCTCTATAGGGTTACAGTGGGAAGGCGCCACCGACATCCAAAGACCGATTTTTTTGCACCTGTTTGCATATCATTGCAATTTTTTTTTTTTACAGAAAGGTCAATTCTTGCCTTCATGAAGAGCACCTCTATAGGGTTATGGTGTGAAGGCACCACCGACACCCACAGCCCAATTTTTTTTCGCACCCATTACTTCTATCCAAAGTCAACGTGACACCAGAATTTATCCAAAAAATATCTCATCTTGTTCCCAGTGCACTACATTGTGGCCTCTTCATACACACTGGCTCCCCAGCTGTTGCTGAGCAAAATAAAAGCAGCTTGCAGGGAAAAAGTATTTTTTTTTGGCTTTATAAATGCAATTATTGTTGCAGCAGATTCTAGGCATGGTACAGATCTGCCACTTTACAGGTAGACTAAGGGGACCCCCAGGCACTATATTGGAAGGAATTTTTCATTTTTATGCTTTCATTTTAAAAATCAAAAAATCACTGCTCCTTTAAAAATTACACTTTTCACAAACTTTGTTTTCATTGGTAAATGTCCCCCAGGGAAGGACCCAGACCCCTATAACCATTCTATGCCCAATTACTTGCATATAAGCCTTCAAAATGGGCACTTTTGATTTTTGAATTTCGGGTCCCATTGACCTTAATGGGGTTCGTTATTCGTGTCCGAACTTTCACAGTGTTTGAAAGTTCCAGAGCGAACTTAACAGGGGTCCATTCGGTCCATCCCTAGCGAGGGGTACAAAGGCAAGTGTATCTTGCCTACAGTCAAGCATGGTGGTAGGAGGGTCATGGTCTGGGGCTGCATGAGTGCTGCCGGCACTGGGGTGCTACTGTTCATTGATGGAACCATTAATGCTAACATATACTGTGACATACTTAAGCAGAGCATGATCCCCTCCCTTCAGAGACTGTACTGCAGGGCAGTATGCCAACATGATAATGACCCCAAACACACCTCCAAGACAACCACTGCATTGCTAAAGAAGCTGAGGGTAAAGGTGATGGACTAACCAAGCATGTCTCCAGACCTAAACCCTATTGAGCATCTGTGGGGCATCCTCAAATGGAAGGAGCACCCACCAGGTCCGTGATGTCATGGAGGAGTGAAAGAGGACTAGAGTGGCAGCCTGTGAAGCTCTGGTGAACTCCATGCCCAATAGGGTTAAGGCAGTGCTGGAAAATAATGGAGGCCACACAAAATATTGACACTTTGAGCCCAATTTGGAAATTTTCACTTAGGGGTGTACTCACTTTTGTTTCCAGTGGTTTAGACATTAATGGCTGTGTGTTGAGTTATTTTGAGGGGGCTGCTATACAAGCTGTACACTCACTACTTTACATTGTAGCAATGTTTCATTCCTTCAGTGTTGTCACATGAAAAGATATAATAAAATATTAACAACAATGTGAGGGGTGTATTCACTTTTGTGAGATACTGTATAAGCAAAACTGTTTCTAACTTTTGAATTGGACCCTCTGTCAGATTTTTAATGCTGTCTGCATCTCTATTTGTCGTGATTACCATTGTCACCAAGACAGAATGTAAGGGAAAATCCAATATTTTAGCATTGTCAAGAGAGATAGGTGAAGGGAAATCTTTGAATGTTGACAAATTCTCCCAACTGTCTAGGATGGGAATTTCCCATAATTTGCAGAAAATTCAGCTCACTTCCTGTTGCATTTCCATGACAGTAAATGAAGCAAAATCTCTCTAGCAGAAAGTAGACAGCTGAACAGCAAAATAAATGAATAAATAACCTAATTGGCGTTGTAACCCACTTTATCCAAAACTAAAAAAAGGGCTATAAATCCACTTTATGAACTTTGTCATTTGTCTTACAGCCGCCAGTCACATTAAAAACTAAAAATGACAGCTGAAGGATGCGCTTTTTGTGACAGTTTATATTTTAAGCATGCAAGTCTTTGCCTATCTTGCTAATTAAAAATAGTAATAGTAGTAATATTGTTTATGTCAGCAACTCGTCATCAGATGCTTGCTTAGAACTATGACCTGCTGTTGTACAATGACAGTTACAGAATGATTGGCTTGCATGAGCAAAAGCTATATTTTGCATTAAACTACCGGTAGTTATAATAAATGAGTTCCAGTCACTTAAGATTTTCCAACATGTGCAATTTTTAAAATGGACAAGTCTAAACTGTAAAATGTCATGCAAATTCAGTGCAGAAAACTATCAAAGTATGTACCTTTTGGGAGAAATACATTTGTGCTATACCTGTATATTTTTAGTTTTAGTTACTGACAAGGGAACTGGGCAAAGTTTGGCTCACTGGAGGTTTGGCAAACGAAGAAAGAATCCGCTAAACCCAAAAATAGCACCAAACCCCACTGAAGTCAACGGAAGCCAAATCTTGCCTTTTTTTAACCACTAAAATACCAGAGACTTACCCCCCTTCCTGCCCAGACCAATTTTCAGCTTTCAGCGCTGTCGCATTTTGAATGACAGTTGCGCGGTCATGCTACACTGTACCCAAACACAATTTTTATAATTTTTTCCCCCACAAATAGAGCTTTCTTTTGGTAGTATTTGATCACCTCTGGGGTTTTTATTTTTTGCGCTACAAATAAAAAAAGACTGAAAATTATGACAAAAGAAAAAGTTTGCAGGTGGCACTGAGATGGGCACTGATGATGAGGCACATATATGCAGCACTGATAGGCAGCACTGATAAGCAGCACTGACAGGCACTGATAGGTGGCACTGATAAGCGGCACTGATGGGCATGTATAGGCGGCACTGATGGGCACTCATAGGCGGCACTGATGGGCACTCAGACAGCACTGATAGGCACTGATAGGTGGCACTGGGTACTGATAGGTGGCACTGGTGGGTACTGATAGATGGCACTGGTGGGTACTGGTAGGCAATGACAGATGGTGCTTTTTTGGAGGCATTCCCTGGTGGTCCTGGGTGGCATTCAAGATGGGCACTGAGTGCCATCCATGTTGGGCATTTTGCCCCTTACCTGGTGGTTAAGGGTGGGCTCCCTGGTGGTCAGTGAGGGCTTCCCTAATGGTCTCCCTGGTGGTCCCCGAGTGGGCATTCCCTGGTGGTCCTGGTGGGCTCCTTGGTGGTCCTGGGTGGCGAACCAAGGGGGGGCTGCACTAATAAACAATCAGTGCAGACCCCCCCTGTCAGGAGAGCTGCCAATCGGCTCTCCTCTACTGGTGACTGCAGATGCAAGTAGAGCATAAGCCAAAAAACATATCTTCCTGCTTACACTGTGACCAGCCGTGATTGGTCACGGCTGATCATGTGGTAAAGAGCTTCTGATAGAAGCTCTTTACCGAGATTGGTAATGCGGTGTGTCAGACTGACACACCATACCACTGATCGCTGCGATCATATGAAATCCAGTGAGGTAAACGGAACCACCGCCCAGCTGTCATTTTGCTATAGGCCAGGTCGGATAACTACCCCTGTTCCCGAAGTAAGGGTGTATGTGTATGAGGTATCGTCACGGTTAAATAGGTACGGGAAAATTGTTTTCGACCGTTTAACCGAAATTGGTGAAGGGTGGACCGGATATCGTTTTACTGTCGACCCGCCACCAAGGCAAATGGAGTGACCTAAAGTATACTAGCGTCGCTAGTCACCATACCACACAGTCAGACTGTGTGGCGTAATGGTTAGAGCCATTTCTCGAAGATAGTCTTCGAGAAATGGTGTACTAGTCGGCACTGGTTAGTGCCGACCAGTGTCACATTCGTCCTTCTATACAAAAAACCGAATACGAGAT